>WNWK01024034.1:0-30284 GCA_009830355.1 Cherax destructor | reverse complement strand
AGGAGAATACAAGCGGACAAGGATCAGTTAAGATTACAAGGGGATCTGGATAGACCAAGTCTGGTCTAACAAATGGCTCCGGGAGTTTAACCCCAGTAAGTGTAAGGTCATGAAGATTGGGGGAAGAACACAGAAGACCGCAGATGACATACAGGTTAGGGTATCAAAGGCTGCAAATGTCACTTTAAAAAAAAGGATCTTGGGGTAAGATTATAACAAAATGGCTCCTGAAGCACACATCAATCAAATAACTGCTGCAGCTATGGGCATGGCAAACCTGAGATTAGCTTTAGAAAATTGAGTAAGGAGTTATTCACAACATTGTACACCGGGGAAACGCAGGCCTATTTTTATATGCAGACCAGTATGAAACCCTCACCAGTCACACACATCACAAAACTGGAGAAAGTGCAAAAATTTGAAACCCACGATTAGTCCCAGAACTGAGAGGTAGTTTTTGGGGAGTGGTTAAGGGAATTCAGCCTGATGGAAAAGAGGATAGGAGGACAGGGAGGACATGATAACAACATATAAAATACGAGAGGAATTGACAAGGGACGGGGTCAACGTTTCAGAGATGGGAACAGGAACAAGGGGCCAAATTGGAAGCTTAACCCTTTGACTGGAGGCCCCCTCTGAAACGTATTTATGTCGGGAAATTTTTTGAAAAAAAAAAAATTTTTTTTTCTTATCAAAATGTTAAGATTATTTTTCTGATTGTTTAAATCCCAAAAAAAATTTTTAATCAGTATTTAAAAAGATATAGAGGCAAAAGTTGGCAAAAATGAGCCGCGATGGCAACAGGGGCGAATGCCGCTCACCCGGTAAACTTTTTTATTTCCTTTCGTAGGTTTCTTTTTTTTTTCACTATTTTATTTTTTTACATAACTTATGTGGCCTGTGAGACCAAAGAAGGTGCAATGTATATATATACACTCTTGAAATGCAACACAGATCCGAAACATTAGTATCATTATATTGTTTCAAAACTTGTTTAACCCAACCAACAATAAAAAAAAATGTTTATTACTATTGTTCTATAATATATATACACATATATAATGACTAGACACTTTCCATCAACTGCAATTAGTTCTTCAAAGCTCCAAGCTATGTGTGTGTGTGGGGGGGACATCTAAATTTGCTGAGTCAGGGTAAGGCAGCTGTCAAAATGACATATTATACCATTACTCCACCACTGCCTGTCAACCTGTCAACACAAAAGGGGACCCATATCTTCTTCTCCACAACCTCCTTCCTCTCCTTCATACCTACCTTCCTAGCTTCCTTTTTCCTTCATTCCTTCCTTTCTTTTCCTTCCTTTCTTACATATTTCCTTCCTTCCTTCCTCTCATCTCTTCCTTCCTTCATTCCTTCCTTTATTTCTTCCTTTATTTCTTCCTTCCTTTCTTACTTCTTTTGTTCCTTCCTTCCTCTCATCTCTTCCTTCCTCTCATCTCTTCCTTCCTTCCTTCCTTTCTCTCTTTCTTTCTTTCTTTCTTACTTCCTTCCTTCTTCCTTTCCTCCTTACTTCTTTCCTTCCTTCCTCTCATCTCTTCTTTTTCCTTCCTTCCTTCATCTCATCTCTTCTTTCCTTCATTCCTTCCCCACATCTCTTCCTTCCTTACTTACTTTCTTTAATTCTTTCTTCCTTCCTTTCTTCTGGTATCCTGGGCATTGCTTTCGGTCACAAACTCATCAAAACCATGAAATTTATCTTCAGAGACACTTCCATCTGTGTTAGAACTATCATTGAGGAAGAAAATGTCCCAGATGAGCCAAGGGGTCAAATAATTCTTACCGCTAGGCATGCTGAACAAGGACTACTGAAATGGTGTTCCCACAATGCACCAGTGGCTGCCGATTTTATACTCGCACACTGACCACACAGACCCATTTTTCTCACATGTGGGCCTACCAGCTTTCTCCGCTTGATTTGAGGCCCCTAGAATTTAGGCGTATCATCGTCCGAAACATTGGCTCGTAAGACGTAAATATACGTCCGAAACAGTCAAAGGGTTAAAACCCAGATGAGTCATAAGGATGTTAGGAAGTATTTCTTTAGCCTTAGAGTTGTCAGGAAGTGGAATAATCTGGAGAGTGAAGTAGTGGAACCAAGTTCCATACATAGCTTTAAGAAGAGGTATGATAAAGCTCATGGAGCAGGGAGAGAATGAATTAGTATCGACCAGTGAAGAGGTGGGGCCAGAAGCTATGACTCGACCCCAGCAACCACATATAGGTGAGTACACACACACACACACACACATGCGCACACACATGCACACACACGCACATACACACACACACACACACACACACACACATAAAATAAAGAGATTAGTCGTAGAGCCAGAAACGAGTATGCACAGATAAGGAGGGAGGCCCAGCGACAGTACGAAAATGACATAGCATCGAAAGTCAAGTCTGACCCGAAACTGCTGTATAGTCATATTAAGAGGAAGACAGCAGTCAAAGACCAGGTGATCAGGCTGAGGAAAGAAGGTGGGGAACACCCAAGAAACGATCAAGAGGTATGTGAGGAGCTCAACACGAGATTTAAGGAGGTATTTACAGTGGAGGCAGGAAGGACTCGGGGAAGACAGATCAGAGCAGGACACCAACAAGGAATATTCCAAGTGTTGGATGACATACACACAACTGAGGAGGAGGTGAAGAAGTTGCTCAGTGACCTTGATACCTCAAAGGCGATGGGACCGGACCGTCTCCCCGTGGGTCCTAAGAGAGGGAGCAGAGATGCTGTGTGTGCCACTAACCACAATCTTCAACACATTCCTTGACACTGGGCAGCTACCTGAGGTATGGAAAAAGGCAAATGTAGTTCCCATTTTTAAGAAAGGAGACAGAAACGAGGCACTAAACTAATAGACCAGTGTCACTTAAGTGTATAGTGTGCAGAGTGCATGGAGAAGATCCATCAGGATGAGAATGGGCATGAGACGGGCATTTAAGGTATAGTGTGAAGAGTCGAGAAGATCAGATGGAATGGGAACCTGAATGGAAAAGATTATAAACGACAACCAGCACGGGTTCATGGAAGGCAAGTCCTGTGTCATAAACCTTCTGGAGTTCTATGACAAGGTAACAGAAGTAAAACACGAGAGAGAGGGGTGGGTTGATTGCATTTTCTTGGACTGCAGGAAGGCCTTCGACACAGTTCCTCACAAGAGATTAGTGCAGAAGCTTGAGGATCAGGTGTGTATTAACAGGAAGGGCACTGCAATGGATCAGAGAATACCTGACAGGGAGGCAACAGCAGGTTATGCTACGTGACGAGGTATCACAGTGGGCGCCTGTGACGAGCGGGGTCCCACAGGGATCAGTCCTAGGACCAGTGCTATTCTTGGTATATGTGAATGACATGACGGACGGGATAGACTCAGAGGTGTCCCTGTTCGCAGATGATGTGAAGTTAATGAGGAGAATTAAATCAGATGAGGATCAGGCAGGACTTCAGAGAGACCTGGACATGCTGGACACCTGGTCCAGCAACTGGCTTCTCGAATTTAACCCCGCCAAATGCAAAGTCATGAAGATTGGGGAAGGGCAAGGAAGACCGCAGACAGAGTATAGGCTAGGTGGCCAAAGACTGCAAACCTCGCTCAAGGAGAAAGATCTTGGGGTCAATATAACACCAAGCACGTCTCCGGAAGCACACATCAACCAGATAACTGCTGCAGCATATTGTCGACTGGCTAACCTGAGAAAAGCGTTCCGATACCTTAGTAAGGAATCGTTCAAGACACTGTACGCCGTGTACGTCAGGCCCATACTAGAGTATGCAGCACCAGTTTCGAACCTGTACCTGGTCAAGCACATCAAGAACTTAGAGAAAGTGCAAAGGTTTGCGACAAGGCTAGTTAAAGAGCTAAGGGAATGTCCTATGAATAAAGGTTAAGGGAAATCAGCCTGACAACACTGGAGGACAGGAGGGTTAGGGGAGACATGATAACGACATACAAAATACTGCGGGGAATAGACAAGGTGGATAGAGAGAGGATGTTCCAGAGAGGGGACACAGAAACAAGGGGTCACAATTGGAAGGGATGTTAGGAAGTATTTCTTCAGCCATAGAGTAGTCAGGAAGTGGAATAGTCTAGCAAGTGATGTAGTGGAGGCAGGAACCATACATAGCTTTAAGACAAGGTATGATAAAGCTCATGGAGCAGGGAGAGAAGGGACCCAGTAGCGATCAGTGAAGAGGCAGGGCCAGGAGCTGAGTATCGACCTTTGCAACCACAATTAGGTGAGTACACTACAATGGATCTGGGAATACCTGTCAGGAAGACAGCAGCGAGTCATGGTACATGGCGAGGTGTCAGAGTGGGCGCCTGTGATGAGTGGGGTTCCACAGGGGTCAGTCCTAGGACCGGTGCTGTTTCTGGTATTTGTGAATGACATGACGGAAGGAATAGACTCCGAAGTGTCCCTGTTTGCAGATGATGTGAAGTTGATGAGAAGAATTCAATTGGACGAGGACCAGGCAGAACTACAAAGGGATCTGGACAGGCTGCAAGCCTGGTCCAGCAATTGGCTCCTGGAGTTCAACCCCACCAAGTGCAAAGTCATGAAGATTGGGGAAGGTCAAAGAAGACCGCAGACGGAGTACAGTCTAGGAGGACAGAGACTACAAACCTCACTCAAGGAAAAAGATCTTGGGGTGAGTATAACATCAGGCACATCTCCTGAGGCGCACATCAACCAAATAACTGCTGCAGCATACGGGCTCCTAGCAAACCTAAGAACAGCATTCTGACATCTTAATAGGGAATCGTTCAGGACCCTGTACACTGTGTACATTAGGCCCATATTGGAGTATGCAGCACCAGTTTGGAACCCACACCTAGCGTAAACATGTTATCAGGCTTTTATATGCATTTGAAAGTGAAGAAGTGCTATGTTTCACTGTACTATAGCAATTTCCATTTTACAAGAGTAGCCTGGAAGCTAACCTGCTGTATAAGTGGGGCCTGCTGTATAAGTGGGGCCTGCTGTATAAATGGGGCCTCTGCCCTGTATGGATAGACAAGAAATGCTGAAACAACTTGTGCCAACATTTGAGATAAAAATTTAAATATGCATCATTGGTTGGTATTTTATCCATATACGTATAAAAGAACATTAGGATAAATTGGAAGCAATTCCAAGATGAAGAAAGACTAAAATTAATAGACATTCTTTCAGTGGCTGATAGAACTAGTACATAGCAAACATGATAACCACATACTGTGCAACAATAGAAAAAAGTGCAAAACAATAGATAAATATTTATTAACCCTTTGGGGGTCGGTGCCATACTAGTACGTTTTACGAGCAGGGGTTGGTGCCGTACTAGTACGCCAAAATTCTAGCGGCCTCAATTTAAGCAGAAAACGTCTGGTAGGCATACATATGAAAGAATGGGTCTGTGTGGTCAGTGTGCGCAGTATAAAAAATCCTGCAGTACACACTGCATAATGAGAGAAAAACTCTGACCGTTTTTCGATTAAAACAGCGATTTTGCAGTCGATTTTCGTATGGTTTTTATTGATGTATTCTCATTTTCTTGGTCTCATTTGATAGAATGGAAGATATAGTACAGAAATAGAGATGATTTTGATTGATATGACAATGACAAGTACCTTGAAATTGAGCTCAAAGTAGCGAAAATGTTCGATTTTTGACGATGTTCAAGAGTAAACAAATCACACTATGCCTCCAATACACATCAACTGGCGAGTCTTATATTCATGCACAAGTGCTCTGATATTATTTATACCATTTTACAATGATGCAGTTGTATACATAACAGTAAATCTTCTATTTTTGTGAGAATAAAAATTCAAAATGAAAAGCAAAAGTAATGGAACAGGGGCCTGGAGACGTGACTAATGAACAAAGAACATGTTATTTTAGTGCCAGGAATGTCTGCCTTGTTTACTCTGGACCCTATTTTGAAATTGGCATCGTTTGAAATTTGTGTGAAATTGGAAAATTGCCATTTTCTGACCACTATTTTGGGTAGATGAAATTAGTAAATAGGCAGTTTCTTGTACTCAATCGATAGAAGAAATGGAGTTCTAGCGTAATAGCTATAATTTTAGGAGACTGAAACATTGGAATTTGTCGAAAATAGGGCTCAAAGTGGGCAAAATCACTGATGCGTAAGTGTCATGGCTACCGCTAACTTCGCGAAAGCATAATTCCGTTAGTTTTCGATCAAATTTCATAATTTTGGTGGCGTTATGATCGGAAAAAGATTCTCTATCATTTCATAAGAAAAAATTAATTTTTTTTTTCCAAAAAATTTCGACCCCAGGAACACTTTCCTGAGAAGGCCTGTCGACCCCCAAAGGGTTAAGACCAACATAAAGAGACCATGATTGGTGAGAGGTTACTGTACTAATAGCTTCTTAATAGAGGGCTACAATAATTGAAAGAGATGCACAAAAAGGTAGTAAGTGCTGCAGCCAATGAAAATTTAAGAAAATATTTTAAATTAAATGCTTAACTGAAACTACAGTTATGTTCGTAGTACATTAATATACTGGTAAGTGCAGAGCTGGTTGTCATGTCAAGGCAATGTTGAAACTTCTGGCAGTATGCCAGAAGTAATACTCATATAAATTATTTTTCTTGTAAAGCTTGCTGCTCTGTCTGGCTGTCTAGTGTTTGGAGTCTCCTGGACCATATTCCCATCACTTTTCCATTTTATGTGAAAATATAAAAATTCCTTCTAACAGGACACAAATGTATATTACATAGCAAGACATTGTCCCATCTACAGTGAGAAGCCCTACTCCTGCCTCTTATTTTACTCTCACATGAACTATTGTTCTGGCTCTTCCTCACAGGGAAAGAGCAAGAATTTTCATAATGGGGCTTAGGAGTGGCTGATTGGAATGGGGAGCTACAAGAGTTGTTTTCAAGCAGCGTTATTACCATTTTTTATTGGGAGGCTGCTGTATGACCCCTGCGGTTTAGCGCTTCTATTTGATTATAATAATAATATTGGGGGGCTGGAGCCCCTCCGAGTGCTCTCCTACCCTTGTGCAATTTTTACTTCCTCATCTCATCTACTCCAGTGCACAACATCTTCCAGGTGCTTCTTCAGAAACTTCTACCTCTTTCCTTTTTTCACCCACTTGTTCTTCTGATGGTTCATCTCTCCTCACTACTGTGGTGGAGGAACAAGCTGACATGTCTGCATGCTTCATCTACTTCCTTCCTAGTGGTGCACAGTCATCCTCTTTCTCCACATGTTTGTCACAAGACTGTAAAACTCCCAAAGTCTTCCCATCAATCTTACCATATAGTCTAACCCCATTTTCATGAACTTAATGGGGCTGAGACTGGACTGGCATAACCAAAATTCCATCAGAAATACAACAAAAACTAAGAGATCCTCAAAAAAAAAAAAAAATTATGTATGTGAAAAGAAGGTACATATGGTACTTACCAATGTAGAATGACATCCTAAGTTATGAAAGCTAAGTTAGGCTGGAAATGTAACTGTTTTCATACATGCATCTTATGATTTAAGCATTAGTTGAGATCAAAGAATTTGTGAGAATTACATATGCATTATATAATTCCACCTTAAAGTACGGCAGAATTTAATTTTAACCCTTAACCCTTTGACTGTCGCAAGCCCCAATCCTGAGTGATCTCCTGTTGTCGCAAAATATTCGAAAAAAAATTTTTTTATCAAAATGTTAAGATTATTTTTTTGATTGTTTTCATCCTAAATTTTTTTTTTTTTGCGATCAATACTTACTGAGATATGGAGGCGTAAAGTTGGCAGAAAATGAGCCGCGTATGGCAACAGCGACGCATGCCGCTCACCGGTACACTTATATTTACTCCCATTCGAAGGTTTCTTGTATTTTCCAATATTTTTTTTTTTTACAAGTAACTTATGTGGCCTGTGAGACCAAAGTAAGGTGCTATGTACATATATACACTCGTATGAAACACAATAACTGTACAAACATTATTATCATTATATTGTTTACAGAACTTGTTTACACAAACCAACAATGCAAAAAAAAATTTATTACTATTATTCTATAATATATATACACATATATAATGACTGGACACTTTCCATCAACTTCCCTTAGCACATGAAGCTGTGTGTGTGTGTGTGTGTGTGGACATCTAAATTTGCTGAGTCAGGGTAAGGCAGCTGTCAAAATGACATATATACTATTACTCACCACCCTCACTGCTGTCAACCTGTCAACACAAAAGGGGACCCATGTCTTCTTCCCCACAACCTCCTTCCTAGCTTCCTTTCTTCCTTCATTCCTTTCTTACTTATTTCCTTCCTTCCTCTCATCTCTTCCTTCCTTCCTCTCATCTCTTCCTTCCTTCCTCTCATCTCTTCCTTCCTTCCTCTCATCTCTTCCTTCCTGCCTTCCTTTCTTCCTTCATTCCTTCTTTTTTTTCTTCCTTTCTTACTTCTTTTGTTCCTTCCTTCCTCTCATCTCTCCTTCCTTTCTTTCTTTCTTCCTTTCTTCTTTCCTTCCTTCCCTCCTTCCTTCTTCTTTCCTTTCTTCCTCTCATCTCTTCTTTCCTTCCTTTCATCTCTTCTTTCCTTCCTTCTTTTCATCTCTTCTTTCCTTCCTTCCTTCCTTTCATCTCTTCTTTCCTTCCTTCCTCTCATCTCTTCTTTCCTTCCTTCCTCTCATCTCTTCTTTCCTTCCTTCCTTCCTTCCTCTCATCTCTTCCTTCCTTCCTTACTTTCTTTCTTCTTTCCTTCCTTCTGGTATCCTGGGCATTGCTTTTGGTCACAAACTCCTCAAAACCATGAAATTCATCTTCAGACACTTCCATCTGTGTTAGAGCTGTCACTGGGGAAGAGAAGAGTCCCAGATTCGCCTGGGAGTCAGGTATTTATTACCGCTAGGCATGCTGAACATGGACTACTGAAATGGCTTTCCCACAATGCACCACTGGCTGCTCGATTTTTTTTAACTGCGCACACTGACCACACAGACCCATTCTCTCACATGTGGGCCTACCAGCTTTCTCCCACTTGATTTGAGGCCGCTAGAATTTAGGCGTATAGATACGTCCGAAACAGTGGCTCGTAAGACGTATATATACGACCGAAACAGTGAAAGGGTTAAACAGTCCAAACGTATATATACGTTCGCACGCCCAGTGCCCCGAAGATTTTGAAAAAAAAAAAATAGATTTTTTTATAGAAATAAAGAACACATTTTTTAAGTGTTATAAGATATAAAAAAAAACAAGTAGGGTTAGTAGTTAGCAAGATACGAGGCGGAGAAGTTGGCACTGGATGCTCACCTGACAGCAACAGGAGCCCTGCCACTTGCAGAATTATTGCCGATATACCTTTTATTCTCTTTTTTTTTATTATTTTTATATAATTTTTATGTTCTGATAATTACAATTTATAGTAGTTCTTGTGATTTCATAGCCAATCTGTGTTCTGACAGTAATATTAGGTACTGAAATTATACTCAAATAATAATAATAATGATAGTGCATAAAAATAATAATAATAATAATATAATATATATAATAATGCATAATAAATAATAATAATAATGATAATAATAATAATAATAATAATAAAGTTCCCCTTGAAGCCATTATGTAAGATATGTGTCGCTGCCTTATCTCCTCTAATCTCCACTAATGATGACTGGTGACATTTGACGAGGGGTGAGGGGTAGTCTTATCTCTTCTTATCAGTCCAGTAATTAGAGTGATGACATTTGACGAGCTTACACTGCTTCCCTTTATTTGTTACGCAAACCTGTCTGTCTGTCTGTGTCGGTCTGTCTTTCTGTCTGTCTTTCTATCTGTCTGTGTGTCTGTCTTTCTGTCTGCTTGTCTCAGAGAGTAGCTCATGAACCAACTGGTATTATGCAGATCACAAGCACATTACAGTGGACCCCTGCTATTCAAACACTCCAAAACTCACCCTCAATCCAGAATGCTGTTCAAGTGCTGTTACCAAACGAATTTATTCCCATAAGGAATGATGTAATTAGATTAGTCCATTTCAGACCCCCAAAAATATACTTATAAAAGCACTTACAAAAATAAACTTACATAAAAGGGTGAGTTTTGTAGTGTTCGAATAGCAGGGGTCCACTGTATATCACTTTGTCTTGATTTTTTTAGTTATCCTAGGTAATTTACACTATGTATAACTGTATTTACGTATGTGTTCCTGTGAGATAGAGACAGAGACAGATAGAGATAGACAGCCAATCAGGTACCCAGCTGACCAGCCAGCTGCTGGCCAGCCAGGTGGCCAACCAGCTGCTTGCCAGCCAGGTGGCCAGGCAGGCAGGCAGGCAGCCAGCCAGCTGGCCTGCCAGCCTGCCGACATCACTTTCCACTTCAAAGGAGAGTGTTAATATGACATGACATCAGTGAATCCTTGGTGTTTTCCGCAGTGTTTGCTCTATCTGGCGCTCAATTTAACTGGTGCTCACCAGGCATCTCATGCTAATCATGCCAAATTTGGAGGCAGGAATGATAAAACGTAAATATACGTTTGGGGCAGTAGCAGTACTAACGTATATATATGTTTGGACCGTTTAAGGGTTAATAAAAGTTTATGGGTAGACCTTTGGGTCGTGAACAAACAGAGGTTGCCTATATTACATGTCTGCTGGTAATAAATTTAATCTCTTGTACTAAACTCTTTGTGGATGAATTACGTGCGTACTTGACCCATGTTTTGATATAAGAAAGTTTTTCTTCTCTAGTGGAAGTCAGTGAGTAGGATCATACTCCTACCCATCTTCTGTAGTGGTAGTCAGTGAGTAGAATCATAGTCCTACCCATCTTCTGTAGTGGTAGTCAGTGAGTAGGATCATAGTCCTACCCATCTTCTGTAGTGGTAGTCAGTGAGTAGGATCATAGTCCTACCCATCTTCTGTAGTGGTAGTCAATGAGTAGAATCATAGGCCTACCCATCTTCTGTAGTGGTAGTCAGTGAGTAGAATCATAGTCCTACCCATCTTCTGTAGTGGTAGTCAGTTAGTAGTACAGGTCGGCCATCACTAATCCGACAATCAGTAATCCAGTTCCATCAGTAATCCGGCACTAATTTCAGCTAGCCTAATTTCAAATTTCCAGGGTCGCCACACCAACCTGCCACTACTGTTTGGTGGTGCTACTTGCTGCATAAGTCATTCCAATTTGTTTTTCTCCATTTTATTATTATAACCTGCTTACTTTTAACCCTAGCCATGGTTCCAACGAATAAAACAAATGCTTTTTGTTGTGTAAAGCACATACACAGTACATTGTCTGTAAAAGAATAAGGCATCTTTGAAGCCACTGTCGGTCGCCATGAGCTCAGCTCACTCGGATAAGCTGTGACCAGTAAATTTGGGCCTACATGAGAGAATAGGTCTGTGTGGTAAGTGTGCACTATATGAAAAATAGTCCTGCAACACGCAGTGTATAATGAGAAAAAACTGTGACCATTTTTGGTGTAAAACAGCGACTTTTCAGTGTATTTTTGCATGGTTTTTATGGTTGTATTCTCATTGTTTTTTTGTCTCATTTGATAAAATCAAGATATATTACAGAAATAGATATGATTTTGATTGGTTTTAGGAAGGAAAGTACCTTGAAATTGAGCTCAAAGTAGCGGAAATGTTAAATTTTTGCCGATATTCAAGAGTAAATAAATTATTTCACCATCCAGTACCTTTCCAACTGGCCAGTCTAATACACAGTCATGAATGGGTTGACATTATTTATACAATTATTACAATAATGCAGTAGTCTGTATAACAGTAAATCTTCTATTTTTGTGTGTGAATAAAAATTCAAAATGGAAAGCAAGCGTAATATTAGATGTGACTAATGAACAGAAAATATTATTTTAGTGCCAGGAATGTCTGCATTGTTTATTCCAGACCCTATTTTGAAATTGTGTGAAATTGGTCAAATTACCTATTTCTGACCACTTTATTGGGTAGTTGAAATAGGCAAATGGGCAGTTTCTTGTACTCAATCGACAGAATAGAAGGCATACCAGCGAAATAGCTTGAGTTTGGTAGACTGGAACAATGGAATGGGTCAAAAATAGGGCATAAAGTGGACAAAATCGCCAATGCGTAAATATTGCTGTTGGGTTAAGTGGATTTTAACCTAACCACTCTGTAATTCTGCAAAATCACTAATCCGGCACCCTACAGGTCTCGATGATGCTGGATTAGTGATGGTCAACCTGTATCATAGTCCTGCCCATCTTCTCTAGTAGTAGTCAGTGAGTAGGATCATAGGCCTACCCATCTTCTGTAGTGGTAGTCAGTGAGTAGGATCATAGGCCTACCCATTTATTACATAATATCAATGAAAATTTTTAAATTTTTGAAGTTTTCTTTTCTTGCTGAAAATTAAGAGTTCTAAATATTTCAGAGGCTTTTATTTAAACATTTATTTTCATACTGTATCATATTTAGTAGTAAAGAAAAAGTAAATTATCTATAAAGTGCATAAATATGTTGAGTTAGTGAATATGGAGAGACATATATCAGGTATGACAGTAGATTTTGTAAGTTGCTATAATAAGTTGAAGTAGTCTTCTCTATACCTAAATAATTATTATTCTTACCTATCAAGTGCTTTAACATAACCTAGACAAGTAAAACCTAATAAAGTTTTAACACCTCTTCCAATAATAACATCTATATTTGATTCTATTTCAGGCTTTCTTAAAATATCATAATAGATCTGCCTAGTTTATTCTGATCTGCCAAACTTAGCCTTCTACTGACCTGGCCTTACTTAGTGAAACAATTTATAGATAATCACTAAACTACAGTGTATTTTTAGAAAGAGTTTATGTTAATCTTCAAATTTTATGATTTTCATTTAATTGATGATGTTCTGGTGATTAAGTAGGTGCCAAAGATGGTAATGTTACCTTAGAGCTGTAGCCTCGGCTACAATAACAAACATTTCATTTAGTTTATAAACTGTATTTAGAAAAGATCCGTTAACCAGTTTATATATACAATATATTTTTGTCAGTTTTACATATTAAATTTTGGTTTTAAATTGAAGGTAGCTTTTAGCATTTTAATACAGTATATATATTTTATATCTAGTACAGTAGTATATGCAACATTAATAATTTGCTGATAATGGCAAGTGTGTTAGTGTAGTAGTAATTGGCTGGTATCATCATGCCACTACATTAACTTCTTTATGATGTGTAGTTAAGATTGAGCAGTGAGTGCATCATCACATCTATTTTGAATATTATCTTGACTAAGTTCTTTTAGAAAAAAAATTGATATACATACTATATTACTGTATATTGGTAAGGCATTGCTTGCACTCTGCCGGGTAATATATCATTTGCAAAGTTAGTAGGACATAACATAGGCTTATAAATGTGTGTGTAAAAGATATTGTTCGATGCTTTGCCTTACCACAAGCATAATTTATTTGGACCTTGTATGGACATTCGTGTATACATACGTGCCTCAGTATGACTGCAATTAGATTTACTACTGTACTTAAGTTGTGTAAATATAAGTCAAATTGCTAGTAAGTCTTGGGTAAGATAACCATGGTTGGTTGAGCCTGTTTTTCTTTTTAATTACTTTTAGGAGCAATATTATTTATTATAAAGCAATAGGAAATTATAGTATTAAGTATACCTGGTATGATTACCTTTGATTTTTGCCTTGTTTGCTATATTCCTTCTGCTGCTTTGTTTCTGGACAATACTATCTTGAGAATGTCTCATATTACCTCAACACTCAACACTTCAGTGTGGCTATGAAGTACAGATCCTATTTAGGCAGTAGAGCTTACTGCTGGCCTATTTAGGAAACCATTCTTTTTCACCAGTGGGTCCTCTCTGCTGCAGCAACAGTAAACACAACAACACCAAAGTCACTACATTCCCAAAAACCAGATGATGTGGTGAATTGTCTCAGTCAAAAGTGCAAACCCAAATTTTTTCCTGAGATATTTTTTATAGTTACTTTAAGATTTTTCTATTTTCTCTCTCCTTAACAGTTTATAATAATCACTTCATCGTACATAAATTTTAATTTTTATAAGCCTCCTGGGGGATTATCTTTTCGTTCTCCAGTATATATATTTTTTTTGGCAGTTAAATAGTCGTATAAAATAACTGTAAATTAAGTCTTAATTTGCCTTGGAGTAATGTTATATTATGTACATAATTCTTCTGGCCAATTAGTAAAAGTCCATACATTATCTTCAGTGTCTTGACAAATTGTCATAGTAGATGGTATGGAATACTGACCAATTGTATGTTATAAAGACAAGCAATCAGTAATTGTAAACAAGTTTATTAAGACAGCATTTGAGCAGCCAGCAGTTGTCAAGTCTGAGAGATGATACCTGCTACTAACACAATTTATAGGCAGAAATGAGGAAAACAGTCAGATGTAAATATAAGAAATATTAGAGAAGCACTATAGTAAGAGACCTACTGGCCTATTCCAAATAAATCTTGTCTCAAGATTTACACCTGACTATTTTCCTCGTTTCTGCCTATAAATTGTGTTAGCAGCAGGTATCATCAGACTTACTTGATACAACTGCTGGCAACTCAAACATGGTCTTAATAAACTTGTTTATAATTACTGTTTATCTCTTCAGCTACAAAAATTCATACAACTAAATATATTTAATAAAAGCTTCATCTGTGTGTGAAAAGATGCTCCTTCTAAAAACCAAAATTGGTTGGAATCACAGACAAAGTGTCAATAAATTAGATCAAGGTACACTTTGTAAGTATTATTGTTTTACCACTTTTCAAAATATTTATGATCGCTAATGCTAGGTTTAAAAACTGTATTGAGCTTTCAAGATGGATATAAAGTATGGTATTGTCAGCCACACAGGATAGGAAGGCAGCTCTTCCTAACTTGTTTTGATGCAGTCAACCCAAATATAATTATTATTATGAAATAAAATTATTTGCTGGTATAAAGGAAGTATATGAGAAGTTGTATAGTGAAGCAGCAGCCACTTTGTAATTGGCATTACATGCAGTGAAATAATTAGTGTAACCAAAACATATGACCAAATAGATGTAGAGAATATGTGCCAATTATATTTTTTGGAAGATCAGCAGAAATTTTAGACCTTGACTTGTATGGATAAATGTGCCTTCCTCCAGGGCTGTGATTATTGCTCTATTTCAAGACCAATCATTAACATAAGGTGGTTATTTTCCTCTCTTTAAGCAATGTTTGGTAAGTCATTTGTCTTGTTGAATTTGATAATTAAAGAAAGCCTTTGGCAAAATTTTCAGATATTATGAGACTGAAATAGTGAACTCTGACAGGTAGAAATCTCAGAATTAATTTTGTTTTTGTCAAGCCCACTTTTCAGGTGCTTAGAAGTGTTGGAAATGGTAGCCGAGTTTTCCAAGCAGATAATTTACACTGAGATATACTAGTATACACTGTTTATGGTGCCCATCAAAGTGTTGTCATTTAGAGCTGCATTTGCAGTCAATTATATTCTGTACACAAATAAGGATATGATATAGATGGATGTCTTTGTTTACTGGAAATATTGTTATTGTTAGTTTGTGTTACATGTATTAGATCACTGGTTTTAAGTTGTGCCAAGAACTTTGCAATTATATATATTTTGTAATATGAAATGGTGTCTTGTAAACTTAGAGAAAGCAGTCACAAAATATAGCAGTCAAGCCAGTGGAAGAATTAAGGTGATAGCCTTACATTATGTACATTTATACACTATCTATTTAACATTAGAAATTTTGAAAATTCAATTTATAATGCAGAACTGAACTATGTTGGTTTATTGCATAAACCACGTAGTTTAATTTCTAAAGAAGAAGTGAGGAACTTATCCTGCCACTTCAGTTTATATAAATGTTTTCTCTTCCTTAAATAATTATCCACTTCATATTTGTATTGTTATGATAAAAGTTCTCAGGGTAAGAGGTTTAAGTTGGGACACAACCTCTCTATGTCAGGAGATTTCTTTTTTCCTCTCCTTTGTTCCATGAATAAAATTTGAGTGCTGTCTTAACTTTTTTCAGTACAGTATTGTATTTCAGTCAGGCCATTTTCCTCAATATCTTTGTTGGTGATAATGCAGAAATACCCGTGATTTTTGGGCCTTTCAAACATAGATTAAGAATTTAGTCTAGGATATTGACTCTTCTAGCAGATGGTCTTGAGCTGATCATTTTAGCTTCCTCAGATGGTAACTTAAAGCTCATGTAACTCGTCTCCTTTACAAGCTATTGTTACAAAGTTTAGCTTTATATAGAAGTTATGGAATTAAAGTGTATGTTGTATCCAGTCTTTTCTTATCAGTTGTTATTTACAGTTATACCTAAAGTGTTAGACATGTGTGAAATTTCTGACAGTTATGCCATAGGGATCCAGAGGTGAGATACATGTACATATGTTGTTTTTTTAATTATTTAAAGCCATATTCACTAAAATTAAAAGTAACTATTATAAAGAGCGTGGTTTACGCGCTCCGCATTTATTATACCTACTTATCTTGTATTTACCAAATTGTTATATATATATATATATATATATATATATATATACATATATATATACATATATATATACATATATATATACATATATATATACATATATATATACATATATATATATACATATATATATACATATATATATATATATATATATATATATATATATATATATATATATATATATACAGTGGTACCTCGGTTTACGATGGTCCCCAAAATCGCCCTTTTATGTAAGTTTATTTTTTTAAATGCTTTTGTAAGTTTTTTTGGGGGTCTAAAAGGACTAGTCTATTTTACATTATTCTTATGGGGATAAATTCGTTTGGTAATGGCACTTGAACAGCATTCTGGAACGAAAAAATATAAGTAAACCGAGGTACCACTGTATATATATATATATATATATATATATATTGTATATACAAGTATATATTGTATATCTTCACTGGATATACACTTAAAAATTTTCAAATAGGTATTTTTTTTACTAAGTGTCTTTAAATATTACATTCTCACCTGAATATACTGAATGATAATTTTGATACGACATCAATTATGAAAAAAAGTTTTCAGTTTGTGAGCATCTTACACAAGTGGCCCTAATGTCTCAAATATCTTTGGTATTGATGTAAAAGTCAGTCTTCTAATTTTATATTGAATATGGCTTATATGTTTGGCCTCCTAACAGGTTGTTTGCTTAAGTAATGCATTGCCACGTTGTTTACAAACAACATGTTATCCATTAATCTCTTTTCCCATTAACTTATTACTTTTTTAATTTACAGTTGAGCTACTGTGAAGCAGCTTTCGTTTTCTTCAGTTTTGTCTTAAAAGATCTATTAAACAACAAAGAGAAAGTTATGTTTTTAATGCCAGTTTACTGTGAATGATACTCAGAGTTATAGACCGTTTTAAAGGCAATGTTGAGCGTGAATGATACTCAGAGTTATAGACCATTTTAAAGGCAATGCTGAGCAAGTAGGTTGACACTTGTGTAGCAGTGAGGTGGTGAATGTGTTGACAAACATGTTGTAACATACTAGTGACTGTTGTAACATACAAGTGACTGTAGTAACATACTAGTGACTGTTGTAACATACTAGTGACTGTTGTAACATACAAGTGACTGTAGTAACATACTAGTGACTGTAGCAACATACTAGTGACTGTAGTAACATACTAGTGACTGTTGTAACATACTAGTGACTGGTCTAACATACTAGTGACTGTAGTAACATACTAGTGACTGTAATAACATACTAGTGACTGTAGTAACAAACATACTGGTGACTGTAGTAACAAACATACTAATAACTGTAGCAACATACTAGTGACTGTAGCAACATACTAGTGACTGTAATAACATACTAGTGACTGTAATAACATTCTAGTGACTGTATTAACATACTAGTGACTGTTGTAACATACTAGTGACTGTAGTAATATACTAGTGACTTGTAACATACTAGTGACTGTTGTAACATAATAGTGACTTGATACATACTAGTGACTGTTCTAACATACTAGTGACTGTAGTAACATACTAGTGACTCTTGTAACATACTAGTGACTGTTGTAACATACTAGTGACTATTGTAACATACTAGTGACTGTAGTAACATACTAGTGACTGTTGTAACATACTAGTGACTGTAGTAACATACTAGTGACTGTTGTAACATACTAGTGACTGTTGTAACATACTAGTGACTGTAGTAACATATTAGTGACTGTTGTAACATACTAGTGACTGGTCTAACATACTAGTGATATAGTAACATACTAGTGACTGTAATAACATTCTAGTGACTGTAGTAACAAACATACTGGTGACTGTAGTAACAAACATACTAGTGACTGTAGTAACATACTAGTGACTGCTGTAACATACTAGTGACTGTAGTAACATACTAGTGACTGTTGTAACATACTAGTGACTGGTCTAACATACTAGTGACTGTAGTAACATACTAGTGACTGTATTAACATACTAGTGACTGTAGTAACAAACATACTGGTGACTGTAGTAACAAACATACTAGTGACTGTTGTAACATACTAATGACTGGTCTAACATACTAGTGACTGTAGTAACATACTAGTGACTGTAATAACATACTAGTGACTGTAGTAACAAACATACTGGTGACTGTAGTAACAAACATACTAGTGACTGTTGTAACATACTAGTGACTGGTCTAACATACTAGTGACTGTAGTAACATACTAGTGACTGTAGTAACATACTAGTGACTGTAGTAACAAACATACTAGTGAGTGTAGTAACAAACATATTAGTGACTGTAGCAACATACTAGTGACTGTAGTAACATACTAGTGACTGTAGTAACATACTAGTGACTGTAGTAACATACTAGTGACTGTAGCAACATACTAGTGACTGTAGCAACATATTGGTGACTGTAGTAACAAACATACTAGTGAGTGTAAGTACATGTAATACACAGTAAACCTTTATTCAACTTTGCTCAATTCTGAGCAAACTATCATCTAAAATAAAAAGTTGTTGAGTATTACATATGTTTATATGAGAAGCAAGGTGGTTTCACAGCTAGGAGAGTGAAGAAACACATTGCCAGGGTAGTTGCTGCCCACTACAACACTCAATGTTTATATGAGAAGCAAGGTGGTGTCACAGCTAGGAGAGTGAAGAAACACATTGCCAGGGTAGTTGCTGCCCACTACAACACTCAATGAATCACTCATTTTAAAACAGTGAGATGATTGCTAAGCTATGTAAATACGGTCGAGATATTTATTTACCTGTATAAGTAGTGAAGTTATAAACACAATACACCTTAGTATGAACAAAACCAGTTTTGTGACCAGTTATGTATGATTTTACTTTTGTTAGAAAGTGTATTAGTTACAAGGTTAGGATCCTTGATGAAGCTCTTTAATACTACAATACTAATAAGTGTTAGTATATAGAGAAACAATTCTTGAACATTGCATACAATATATATACACATATTTATACATGTGCAAAATATGTAGAAAGTCATGCAGTATTTCATTTTAGTACAGTAATTTAGTACATATTTTAAAATCTGTGCATGCCATGAATCACTTACCTTTTCATTTTATTAGTAAAGCTTAACAAGTATGCATGCTTACATCAAATATATAGGTGTGTGTGTGTGTGTGCATATGTATATAAACACACTAGTTGTTTCCCACCAAGGTAGGGTTGCCTAAAAAAGAAGAAACACTTTCACCATCACTTAGTCCATTGCTGTCTTGCCAGAGGGGCACTGATACTACAGTTCAAAACTGCAAATATCTCCATCCCTCCTTCAGAGTGTAGACTGTACTTCCTACCTCCAGGACTCGAGTACTAATTTCCTTGATTCCCTTCATAAATGTGACCTTTGCTTACACTCCAACAGCATGTCAAGTCATAAATACTACTTGCCTACACTCCTATCTAACGTGCTTGCTGAATGGCTAAGCCCCTTACATACAAAACCTCCTTTATGCCCTTCATCCAAGCTTTCCTAGGCTGACCCCTACCCCACCTTCCTTCCACTACAGATTTATACACCCTCCAAGTCATCCTGGTTTGGTTCATTCTCTCTAAATGTCTGAACCACCTAAATAACCCCTCTTCAGCTCTCTGGATTATACTTTTAGTAACCTCTCACACCTTCTCATCTCCAAGTTACAAATTCTCTGTGGTGTGAATATTATGCAGAGAATTCATAGCTTGCAAATTAGGAGGTGCATGGTTATTAAAAGTATTATCCAGATAGCTGAAGAAGGGTTATTGAAATGGTTTGGACATTTAGAAAGGGTGGATGACTTGAGGGTGCATAAATCTAAGTGGAATGAAGGTGGGGTAGGGATCAGCCAAGGAAAGGTTGGGAAGGGTAAAGAAGGTTTTGTGTGTAAGGCTTAGACATCCAACAAGTATGTTAGATAGAGTGGAAGCAAGTGGTTTTTATGACTTGATATGCTGTTGGAGTGTTAGCAGAGTAACATTTATGAAGGGATTCTGGATGTCTCCTACCCCGCCTTCCCTCCACTACAGATTTATGCACCCTCCAGGTCATCATATTTTGCCCTATCTCTCTGAACCACCTCAGCAACCCCTCCTCAGTCCTCTGGATACTACTTTTAGTAATCCCACACCTTCTCCTTATCTCTTAGCTATGAATTCTCTGCATAATATTAATACCACACATTGCCCTCAGACACGTCATCTCCACTGCCTCCAAGCATCTCCTCGTTGCAACATTCACAACCCATGCTTCACACCCATATATGAGTATTGGTCCCCAATTTTGCTTCCATGGATAACGTTCTTTGTCTTCTCAGATCTCTCAGCACACCACTCACCTTTTTCCCCTTCATCATTTCTGTGGTTCACTTTGTCTTTCACAGACCCATATGTTGATAAGTCCACTTCCAAATATCTGAACACAGTTCTTTTGGGAGATTCTGAGGACATATCACAAAAGTTGGTAGATGAATTTGGGATGGTATGTAAAAGAAAGAAATTAAAACTGAACATAGAAAAGAAAAAGGTGATGATGGTAACAGAAAGTTTAGGCAATGATAGATTGCATATCAGACTGGAGGGAGTATGGAGGAAGTGGATGTACTGAATTTAGATATTAGGGAGTGGACATGTCAGCAGATAGGTTTATGATAGACAAGGTGAACCATGGAAAAGTGGTGTGCTGACGCATCTGTGAAGAGCAAGAAATTTGTCTATGAAGATAAAAAAAGGAATGTATCAGAGTACAGTGGTACCTCGAGTTACAATATTTTTTCGTTCAAGAATGCTGTTCAAGTGCCATTACCAAACGAATTTATCCCCATAAGGAATAATGTAAAATAGACTAGTCCTTTTACACCCCCAAAAATATACCTACAAAAGCATTTAAAAAAATAAACTTACATAAAAGGGCGATTTTGGGGATCATCGTAACTCGAGGTACCACTGTATATGATACCAGCACTTTTATGTAAGTGTGAGGCATGGGTTTTGAGTGCTGCAGCAAGGAGAAGGCTGAAGGTAACTAAGATGTCATGTGTGGTGTGAATATCATTGAGAGAATATGGAGCATAGAAATTAAAAAAAAACTGTGGTGTCACTAAGGATTTAATTCAGACAGCTGAGTTGTTGAGGTGGTTTGAGCATGTGTAGAGGATGGATATGGAAGGTAGAGGGATAGGAGTCATCCCAGAAATGGTTGGAGGGTGAAGGGGAGGGAGTAAAGGACGTGGAATTTTAGGAGCTTGCGCATTCAGTAGGCTTGTTTGAACACGTTAGCTAGGAGTAAATAGAGACTAGTAGTACAGTGGTACCTCTACTTATGAGCAAAATTCGTTCCACAGGGGTATTCAAGTGCCGATACTGAAGGAATTTTTTCCCATAAGAAATAATACACCCCCAAAAATACACTTACAAAAGCACCTACAAAAATACACTTACATAATTGTTCGAGTTGGGAGCTGCTCGTAAGTAGAGGTACCACTGTATATGGTTTTTAATGAATATGCTGTTGGAATGTGAGCAAGGTAACATGAAGGAAGGTAGAGAAACCAGGCAGCTGAACTTGAGTCCTGGAGGTGGGAAAGGCAGTGCCTCACTCTGAAGGAGGGATGGAGATACTGCAGTCTGAGAAAAATCTGGAGTGCTATTTCAGTATATTTCTGGCAAAACAGCAATTAATGAATGATGGTGAATCTGTTTTCTTCTTTAGGTCACTTTTTCTTGGTGGGAGATATCCATTGAGGTAAAAAATGAAAAAAAAAAAAAGTGTATACGTGCAGGTGCATGAGCATACCTCAGTATTTTTGTCTATTAGCAATAGCATATATATCTGGTAGGCTTCCCATACAGCAGACCATATTCATTGTATTGGACATTTTGATATACAGTGGACCCCGATAACGTAAAAACTTCATTCCAGAAGCCTGCTCAAGTGCCATTACCGAACGAATTTAATCCCTTGAGAAATAATGTCAAGTAGGTTAGTCCATTTCAGACCCCTAAAAATACACTTACAAAAGCACCTACAATATTATGCTTACATAATTGTACGATTTCCGGGGTGTTCGTAACTCGGGGGTCCACTGTACCAGATTTTTGTTTAAATGGACATCCCCCTTCCCTCTATTAGTACATTTTCCTGAACTCCATTAATATTGTTGGAGATTGACTTGACTCATAGGCGGTTTATCTTTTGAGGAAGTCTTGAGGTTATGTTTTAGTTTATTTGCTGACCATTTTCTTGAGTTACTGAAGACATAAAAATATTAAGTAATAAGATAACCTAGACTTAGGAGTCAGTGTATCAAGAGAATTAATTAAAAAGTTTTGTGTTTTTGTGTATGACCATTACTCTTTACCACCCTCTAACTTCTTTTCTGGATGCACTATTCAGGTTTTTTTTTTTATTCTTCATATACTGTATGTTGTTGCATGTACTGAATAAGCTTTGGCCATTATAGTGTTTCTGTCAGATCCCAAATATAGCGGGACTGGTGTGATTTTTACTGGAGCAATTGTTACAGAGCTTCAGTTGTATTGTTTTAAGGTTATGTTATTATTTTCTGCATGTGTGTACTGATGATATTCCTTCTTGTTACAGTTACCACTTGTGATTTATTGTAAAAATTTATATTGATATAATTATTTATTTATTGTCTTTGAAACTGTAGAAAAAATAGATGCTTCTAAAAGTTTTTTCATCTTGTTTTAAACTGGTTTAATTTCAATTTGTGCACTTATAGAGTACAGCACTTTAATTTGTGCACTTATGCAGCACAGCACTTTAATTTGGTTTCAACACTTGTTTGCTCAAAGATTCTTTCACAGTTTTATTATGACTGAGACACTAATTATGTGTTAATCATAGCAACATTTTTACTTACAGTAGTCATTGTTAAGTTCAAACAACAATTTCATGTAATTAATTTGTATAGATGTATATATTTTTTCAGCTTTACTAGATAGTCCGCAAGTGTTGATTGCAGAAGAGGAGAAAATCATTGTTGAAGAGACCCATGGCAATCAAGTTGTTGTGGAGGAGAAGTAAGTGTCTTATATAATATATTCTTCTGTTAATATTAAGGAAGTTGTTGACTGTGACTGATCTTAAAAGTGATTATTGACTCATGGGTATAGATCTTCTCTCTTTGCTTTAATTGTTTAAGGCTAATCAACCATATCCATCCAGATACAAACATCAAGGATATTTCATATACATGGAGATGCACATTCCTCTCTGTGTATAGACCTTCCCTCCTATTTTATTAACCCTTTCAGGGTCCAGACCCCCAATCTGAAACTTGTCCACAGGGTCCAAGAATTTAAAAAAAAAGCTAATGAATTTCACAGCGTCAGCAATATTTACGCATTGACGATTTTGCCCACTTTGACTCCCATTTTAGGCCAATTACATTATTCCAGTCGACCATTTCTTAGCTATTTTGCTAGTATTACTTCTATTTTATTGATTGAGCACAAGAAATCACCCAATCAACTCTCTCAACTACCCAATAAAGTGATCGGAAATTGGTAATTTGGCCAGTTTCACACAAAGTTCAAAATATTCCAGTTTAAAAATAGGGTCCAGAATAAACAATGCAGGCATTCCTGGCACTAAAATAACATTTTCTCTGTTCATTAGTTATGTTTCCAGGCTTTACAAATTCCATTTTTATTTTTATTCACATAATGAATTTTTATTCACACCAAAAATTGAAGATTTACTGTTATACAGTATTGTCATAATTGTATAAATAATATCAGCTCATTTGTGAACACACATTAGACCCACCAGTTGATGTGTATTGGACGCATGACGTCATTTGTTTACTCTTGAACATTGGCAAAAATCAAACAATTCCGCCTACTTTGAGCTCAGTTTCAAGCCATTTTCAGTACTAGAACCAATCAGAATCATCTCTATTTCTGTTATAAATCTTCCATTCTATCAAATGAGACCAAGAAACCGTGAATACAACCGTAAAAAACATACGAATATACACCACAAAGTCACTGTTTTAATCCAAAAACATGGTTGCAGTTTTTTTCTCATTATGCATTGTGTGCTGCAGGATTTGTTCTATATGGTACACACTTACCACATAGATGCATTCTCTTATATCTAGACCCAAATTTACCACTCACAGCTTATCTGAGTGAGCTGAGCTCATGGCATAGAACCACTGCTTGGACCCAGGCTTCAAAGCCGTAGAACTATGGGACGGACCCTCAAAGGGTTAATAACTTTAGTGGTTAGAACATTTGGCTCACAACCAAAAAGTCCTGAGTTTGTTTCATGAGTAGGGTGAGACATTTTGTTAAGTGTTCTTACACTCTCAGTTCACTTAGGAGTACTATATCAGAATGTGTTAATGGTTGTGGGTGGTATACAGTAACGTAGCTAGAATCAAGCAGTGAAATGAGATAGGGTGCAGTTCTTAGCTTATAAAAATGAAGTAAAAAAAAAAAAAAGGCATTTTAGTTTTCCAATGAAAAAAAAAAAATAGAAATTTTAGAAATATTTCAAGAGTGAATGTTCGTAATAATTCTTCAGAATAAAAACCATTTCCACTTAGCTTTAATATGTAGCACAGATGTTTCTCATCAACTTACCAAATAGAAGCTTTAAATCCATGGCAAGCCACCCCTAAAACTAACAGGTAAACTTGCTCAGTTAGGACATAAACATTTAATTATGCATAATGAGAATCTTCAGTATGCTATGTGAATTATGCAGATTGTATGTGGTGAACAAAAATCACATACACAGAATTACAGATAAAAATAGGACATTGCATAAAGCAGAGGAGTCAACCATACAGTATCATTGCTGCTATTTTCATTTTTTTAATTATACTGTACATTATTTAATAGTTAAACAGTAACTTTCAGTTGCTTTTGTGTTATAACTTATCTAGAGTTTAGGTTATATGTGAGCAAGAATATTTGAGTCAGACTTCCAAGTTCAGGTAACAATTTTTATAGTTTAAAATATTTCATTGTAATTAACTTCCCTGCAAGATAATTTAACCATACATTAGCCACTGACTGCAGTGTACATGTATTGATTCAGCTACAGTGCTCATTAACTCCACATGAAGCATACCAGTTGCATTTATACTAATATTCTCTTTCAGCTGCCTTCATATTAATATTCTTTTTTTTCAGCAGTTTTATAATGTATATATATACTTTAATGCACATTTTTTTTCTTTTCTAGAAGCTTGGTGGATACTGTTTATGCCCTGAAGGACCAAGTTGCCACACTTCTACGTGATTACCAATCCTTAAAGAAAGCCTTCGAGTTTGAGCAGCAGTCTTCAAGAAACCTTCTTAACATTGTGAAGCAGCATGTGTTACCAGGAAGAGATGATATAGTGTGGGATATGGATGTGTAAAGATAATAAATGCTGAATTACACTTAATATAGATTTTCATCTTCACTCAGTCATAGGCCGTGAAGGAATGGCTAGTCATTTATCATTACACATTCAGTAAATTTTGTAATGGAGACTCACTCAATAAATTTTATAATGTAGACTCATTCAATAAATTTTAAAATGTAGACTTGTTCAATAAATTTTATAATGTAGATTCAGTATTCATTAGATGGATTTTTGTTTTTATACAGTACAGTACTCATCAGTGAAGAAAGAAGATTAAAGTTTGGGTGGTTAGTTAAATTAGCAGATAATTACTGCTCAGGGTTCACTGTATGTAGTGCTGGTTGTTTGAAGAACACCACACTAAGACTTAGATCATTTGTTTTCTACCTTGTTCCAGGAAATAAGCTAATAAAAAATTTTAAATATATTTGTTTTTATTATCCAGGTTGCTGTTGTGGTGGTAATGGTAGCCACAGTCATACCTCGGTTAACGATATTAATCCGTCAGAGAGGGCATATCTGTAACCGAATCAATCGTTAACCGAATCAATCGTTAACCGAATCAATTTTCCCCATAAGAAATAATGGAAATAAAATTAATCCGTTCCAGACTTCCAAAAGTAGTAAAATAAAATATTTTTTAGAACTTTTTGACATTAAATA
The DNA here is from genome assembly GCA_009830355.1 of Cherax destructor. Taxonomy (NCBI): domain Eukaryota; kingdom Metazoa; phylum Arthropoda; class Malacostraca; order Decapoda; family Parastacidae; genus Cherax; species Cherax destructor. The sequence goes on along the minus strand of WNWK01024034.1, from coordinate 3,664 downwards.
ATACACAATTTAATGAATATTAAAGAAATACATGTAAATATAGTACAATAACATGTCACTTACATTTATTGAAGAGTTGTTGATGTGTGGAGGACGGGAGGAGGGGAAAGGATGGAGTATAGTATGCTAGTGTTTGGAAGGGGAATCCCCTTCCATTAACACTGCAGGTGGAAAGTTCTTTTCTGGGGTTACTGGCCTTTTTCTTTTAATGCCACTAAGACCAGGTTGAGAGTCACTGGACTCCTCTCTAACCAAAAATCTGTCCAGGGAGCTCTGTGTCTGGCGATTCTTTAACACATCCCTGAAATGACACACTACTGTGTCATTGTACAGGTTGCCAGCATGGTTAGGGTGATATTCATCCATAAAGCCTTGCACATCAGTCCATTTGGCACAGATCTCCCTAATTCTTGAAGGCACCTTCTTCCATCTCTGTTCCACCTCCTCCTCCTCTGAACGATTGTCCTGACCTGTGGTCTCTTGTTGCAGTTGCTGTTGAAGCTCTTGCAGATCTTCAGTGGTTAGCTCTTCCTTGTGCTCCTCCACCAACTGTTCCACATCCTCACCACTCACCTCCAACCCCATGGACTTGCCCAGGTCCACAATTTCTTCCACAACAGGCTCAGGCTCAGGGTTCTGAGGCTCAGCCCCAAAACCTTCAAAATCCCTCTCTAGGACACAGTCTGGCCACAATTTTCTCCAGGCAGAGTTCAAAGTCCTGGTAGTCACTGCAAGCCTTACCTATAAGGTTAACACAATGCAGGATATGGAAATGGTTTTTCCAAAAGTCTCTTAGGGTTATATTCATGTCTGTGGTCACATCAAAGCACTTTTGAAACATTGCTTTGGTGTAGAGTTTTTTAAAGTTGGAAATGACCTGCTGGTCCATGGGCTGGAGGAGAGGAGTGGTATTAGGGGGCAAGAACTTCACTTTGATGAATTTAAAGTCCTCCACAATTTTCTCTACCAAGTTTGGAGGATGACAAGGAGCATTGTCCATTATCAAGAGGCACTTAAGTGGCAAATTATTTTCCTGGAGATATTTCTTCACACTGGGGCCAAACACGCCATTGAACCACTTAAGAAAATGTCTTTTGTGACCCATGCCTTTTTGTTAGACTTCCACATCACACACAAGTTAGACTTGGTGATACCGCATCTGCCAAACACTCGGGGATTTTCAAAAAGATACACCAGTAAAGGATTCACTTTGCAATCACCACTGGCATTAGCACAAAGCATCAAAGTTAGCCTGTCTTTCATAGGCTTATGTCCTGGCTGTGCCTTTTCCTCCTGAGTATTGAAGGTCCTGTTGGGCATTTTCTTCTAAAACAGGCCTGTTTCATCACAATTAAACACTTGTTGGGGGAGGAATTGTTCAGCCTCTATGTACTCCTGGAATTCAGGCACATATTTTTCAGCCGCACTTTTGTCACAACTGGCTACCTCACCATGCCTCACAACACTATGTATGCCACTTCGATTCTTAAATTTTTGAAACCAGCCTCTGCTGGCTTTAAATTCGCTCACTTCAGCACTCGTTGCAGGCATTTTCTTAATGAGATCATCATGCAACTGCCTTGCTTTTTCACATATTATTGCCTGCGAAACACTATCTGCTGCTAACTGTTTCTCGTTGATCCACACCAACAACAAATTTTCCACATCTTCCAGCACTTGTGATCTATGTTTTGTGATCACAAATGCACCTTTCACAACAACAGCTTCCTTGATTTTACATGTATTTCCCTTGCCACAATGGTAGTGATGGTAGAATAGGCTTTACCATACAGCCTGGCCAGCTCAGTGATACGCACTCCACTTTCATATTTTTCTATTATCTCCTCCTTCAGTTCTACTGTATTTCTGAGCCTCTTTGCCACAGGCTTAGCACTAGGAGCTTTCCTTGGACCCATGGTAGCTTATTTAGCAGTTGCAAGCACTAAAAACAGTGGAATAATGACAATATACTGGTATGAATGCGTGGGTGGAGTGGGTGGTGGTCGCTCTCGCTTGTAAACAATAGCACACTGACGCTCCCTGGAGTGCCCGCACAGCTGGGCGCCATGCGGACGCGTCCGGGACGAACATCGTAAACTGAAGCAAACATCGTTAACGGAGTCACTATTTTCACGTAAAAATGTATCATTTACCGAATTTATTGCCATCCGACACCATCGTTAATCGAGGTATGACTGTATATCCCTGTAAAGTACTGAACCATCCTGCTGTTTGCTTTATAACAGCTTTTGTCACAATTATTCTACACATGCATCTGAGTAGGTGGCTAAAAATATACAGTACTAAGTTTTCTGTGCTATCTAACTCGTATAGGTTTGGAGCATTTATGTGAAAATAATAAAATATATTCAGAAAAATGCATAATCAGAATGAATGGAGATCAAATAGATTTTGGAATTTAACATGCTGTTGGAGTGTAAGCACAGTATATTTACAAATTATTATGCTAATGAAGTGCTAAACCCCTATGGGTCATATAGCCACATTTATGATGGGATTCAGTGAAGATGGTTAACTGGACTTAAATCCTGTTAAATCCAGTTCTAGAATAATTGATGATGAATGTGTGTACTCTGCCTTGGAAAAATAGTGTGGTATTAGACAGACAGGTCTGGAGTATTTTTAATATACTCCAGACCTGTCTGTCTATCTCATGAAACTCTAAGGAAGAGAGGAGCTAACAAGATGGAGAAGAGGGAGGCAAGGGCTGTGTTTATATGATAATAACAAAAGTTAAAGTTAGCAGAACAAGTCAGTTTCAGGGAAAAGGCAGCAATGAAAAAAGAAACCAGATAGGAATTTCTGTTGAAGACAGCTAGAGAAGGGGGCTGTTGAACAGCTTTGGGCCCCTTATTGTGTTTTATCTCTGTACCTGCTTTTCATTGGTGGCATGATGCATTATCTGCTAAGTCTTTGGCTTTCATAGGAAGTAATTTCTATGTGTAGATTTGGGACCAGTCCCTCTAGGGTTTTCCAGGTGTAAATTATGATGTACCTTTCTCACCTACACTATAAGGAGTACAAGTCAAGTCAAGAGACTTCAAATGATCCCAGTAATTGAGGTGCTTGACTAAACTTATATGTGCAGTGAAGGTCCTCTGTACATTCTTCAGATCTTCAATTCTGCCGGCCTTGAATAGGACTGTTTAGTGTACAGCAATATTCCAGGCTAGATAGAACAAGTGACTTTAAGGGGATAATCACTGGCTTGGCATCCCTTGTTCTCATTATCCATCCTATCATTTTCCTTGCAGTTGTCATAATAACACTGAAATTATCTCTCATAAGTCCTTCACATTAGTTTTTCACTCTATTGTGTTTTAGAATTTGTCTTATACTCCATTTTAGCTTTTAATTCCTCAAGTTTTCCGTAACTGAATAACTGGAATTTGTCTTCAATGAACATCATATTGTTTTCTGCAAGCAAAAAAGATACATTATAATCCACACCTGAAAAATCCTAGAGGGACTGGTCCCAAATTTGCATGCAGAAATCACTCCCTAAGAAAGAAAAACTAGGCAAACAGTGTACATGCCCAGTTGTTAATTCTTATGCCTAGTTCAACAGATTTATTATTGTTCTTAACTAGGGAGGTGGCAACCAGAGCAGATGCAGCCCTGCCAGAATACTCATGTTTAGATC
>WNWK01024033.1:0-30284 GCA_009830355.1 Cherax destructor | reverse complement strand
GTTCTTTGTAGTCCTACATTCTGCAGGCACACAATTGACCATAGCATCAACATGAAATTGCTCAGAGACTGCATCAAATGAACAATGACCCCAGAACCAGAAGGTAATCTATACAACTGCAAACTTTGGAGATAAATGGTATAAAATAATGACACAATGGAAAAATAGACACAAATGTAGTATAATGCATCCTTTATTGACTACATTTCTCACACACAGTGGGACTTAATAAATCCCACTGTGGACAAAAGTATCCATCTGTAACCTTGCTTGGCTAATGTAAATGGTGAATTTGAAGTTTATGACTAATCTTTTGTGGAAAACACATCAACCATTTCCCACCAAGTTTGGATGATCCAAAGAAGGAAACAAATTCACCATTGCTCATTCAGTAGCTGTCTTCCCAGAAGTGAACAGACATTGCAATTCAAATGACTCTGAACTGCAACATCCTTACCTTTCCTTCAGAGTGCAGGCACTGAATTTCACTCATCCTTTAAGTGCAAGTACTGTACTTCCCACCTCTAAGCATCCATCAGAGTGCAGGCACTGTATTTCCCACCTCCAGAACTCAGATTCAGTTGAACAATTTTCCTGAATCCATTCATGAAAACTCTGGCCATATAATCTTTACTACTAAACATAAAATTTAATGAATACTAGGAAAGTTTATTGAATGCAATGGGAAACTAAATACAGTGGACTCCGGATTACGTACTGCTCCAAACTCGAACAATTATGTAAGTGTATTTTTGTAAGTGCTTTTGCAAGTGTATTTTGGGGGTCTAAAAGGGATAATCTATTTTACATTATTCATTATGGGAACAAATTCGTTCGATAACGGCACTTGAACAGCATTCTGGAACGAAATAATGACGTAATCCGGGGGTCCACTGTAATACAAAAGCTTAATAAATTCTATGGAAAGATTAATGAATACTACCAACTGCTCCATAGTCAACAGATGATACAGACTCAGTCAGAGAGCTGCTGTGTGTAGGTTGTGGAGAGTTTAAGTTGCGCTCATAACCTTCAGTGCCGCGATACAGAACGTAATGTTGAATCATGAAGAAACATCAAATATAACTGAGAAGAGACCAAGGCCAAATTTCTTAGGATCTCCAAATATGGATCCCCAGTCATTGTAGTTGTAGGCAATGATGAACATCTGAGCCACTGAGAGTGTTCCTCCAGTAAAGTCCAAGAGGATGTTTCCAATGCTCCAGCCTGATGTGCTCTTTCTTCTGTAGTTGTAGTAGGCCTGCCAATGAAAAAAATTAGGCCAGTTAACAAACTAAACCTTTTTCTTTTTACATGCTGATCATCTCCCATATACTACCTTTGATGGGTTGCAAGAGTTTTTCTCTCCAAGAGCCCGGCCATGGGACAGGCTCGTCTTGTGCTGCTCAAGTCAATAAGGCTGTTGCTGCTGGTGGTCTGCTAACTCACATATCCATCACAGACTGATTGATCTGGCACACAAAAACATTGATAATTCATTCAATAGTTGGCATGCAAGCAGCAAGTGTCCTTAGGATTATGATTATGTAGAATAGCACATATGTAGCACAGCACCACAGCACAGCAGCTGGCATTATGTAGTACAGTACATATGTAATGCAGCATCACAGCAGCTGGCATTATGTACTACAGTACATATGTAGTGCAGCAGCACAGCAGCTGGTATTATGTAGTACAGTACATATCTAGTGCAGCACCACAGCAGCTGGCATTATGTACTACAGTACATATGTAGTGCAGCAGTACAGCAGCTGGTATTATGTAGTACAGTACATATCTAGTGCAGCACCACAGCAGCTTTTTTTGTGGCAATATATATTTTTTATGCATTTTAAAGCTAAATACAGTGGTACCCCGACTTACGATGGTCCCCAAACACACCCTTTTATGTAAGTTGATTTTTTTAAATGCTTTTGTAAGTGTAATTTTGGGGGTCTAAAAGGACTAGTCTATTTTACATCATTTCTTATGGAGATAAATTCGTTTAGTAATGGCACTTGAACAGCATTCTGGAATGAAAAAATATCGTAAGTCGGGGTACCACTGTATTAAGAAAAATATAATTTAATAATTTTGTAACAAAAAACATTGATAATTCATTTATTTTCCATGGGGAAGTGGAAAAGAATTCTTCCTCCGTAAGCCATGCGTGTCGTATAAGGCTACTAAAATGCCGGGAGCAATGGGCTAGTAACCCCTTCTCCTGTACACATTTACTAAAAAAACGAATAAGAAAAGCTTTATAAAACTGGGATGGTTGAATGTGCGTGGATGTAGTGCGATTATGTGGATTAAAATAAGGGTCGGATGCGAAAAGTGGGTTATAATAAGCGTGTATGCACCTGGAGAAGAGAGGAGTGTAGAGGAGAGAGAGAGATTTTGGGAGATGTTAAGCGAATGTATAGGAACCTTTGAACCAAGTGAGAGAGTAATTGTAGTAGGGGACCTAAATGCTAAAGTAGGAGAAACATGTAGAGAGGGTGTGGTAGGTAAGTTTGGGGTGCCAGGTGTAAATGAAAATGGGAGCCCTTGATTGAACTTTGTATAGAAAGGGGTTTAGTTATAGGTAATACATATTTTAAGAAAAGAGGATAAATAAGTATACAAGATATGATGTAAGGCGTAATGACAGTAGTTTGTTGGACTATGTATTGGTAGATAAAAGACTGTTGAGTAGACTTCAGGATGTACATGTTTATAGAGGGGCCACAGATATATCAGATCACTTTTTAGTTGTAGCTAAAGTGGGAGTAAAAGGTAGATGGGAGACAAGGAAAATAGAAGCAGTAAGTAAGAGAGAGGTGAAGGTTTATAAACTAAAAGAGGAGGCAGTTAGGGTAAGATATAAACAACTATTGGAGGATAGATGGGCTAGTGAGAGTGTAGGCAATGGGGTCAAAGATGTATAGAGTAGGTTAAAGAATGTAGTGTTAGAGTGTTCAGCAGAAGTTTGTGGTTACAGGAAAGTGGGTGCGGGAGGGAAGAAGAGCGATTGGTGGAATGATGATGTAAAGAGTGTAGTAAGGGAGAAAAAGTTAGCATATGGGAGGTTTTTACAAAGTAGAAGTGATGCAAGGAGGGAAGAGTATATGAAGAAAAAAAAAGAGAGTGGTCAAGCAATGTAAAAAGAGAGCAAATGAGAGAATGGGTGAGATGTTACCAACAAATTTTGTTGAAAATAAGAAAAAGTTTTGGAGTGAGATTAATAAGTTGAGGAAGCCTAGGGAACAAATGGATTTGACAGTTAAAAATAGGAGAGGAGAGTTAGAGGTATCGGGAAGATGGAGGGAATATTTTGAGGAGTTGTTAAATGTTGATGAAGACAGGGAAGCTGTGATTTCGTGTATAGAGCAAGGAGGAATAACATCTTGTAGGAGTGCGGAAGAGCCAGTTGTGAGTGTGGGGGATGTTCGTGAGGCAGTGGGTAGAATGAAAGGGGGTAAGGCAGCTGGGATTGATGGGATAAAGGTAGAAATGTTAAAAGCAGGCGGAGATATAGTTTTGGAGTGGTTGGTGCTATTATTTAATACATGTATGGAAGAGGGTAAGGTACCTAGGGACTGGCAGAGAGCGTGTATTGTTCCTTTGTATAAAGGCAAAGGGACAAAAGAGATGCAAAAATTATAGGGGAATAAGTCTGTTGAGTATACCAGGTAAAGTGTATGGTAGAGTTATTATTGAAAAATTAAGAGTAAGATGGAGAGCAGAATAGCAGATGAACAAGGTGGCTTTAGGAAAGGTAGGGGTGTGTAGACCAAGTGTTTGCAGTAAAACATATAGGTGAACAGTATTTGGATAAGGGTAAAGAGGTTTTGTGGCATTTATGGATTTGGAAAAGGCGTATGATAGGGTGGATAGGGGGCAATGTGGCAGATGTTGCAGGTGTATGGAATAGGAGGTAGGTTACTGAAAGCAGTGAAGAGCTTTTATGAGGATAGTGAGGCTCAGGTTAGAGTGTGTAGGAGAGAGGAGATTATTTCCGGTAAAAGTAGGCCTTAGATAGGGATGTGTGATGTCACCGTGGTTGTTCAATATATTTATAGATGGGGTTGTAAGAGAAGTGAATGCGAGGGTCTTGGCAAGAGGTGTGGGGTTAAAAGACAAAGAATCAAATACAAAGTGGGAGTTGTCACAGTTGCTTTTGCTGATGACACTGTGCTTTGGGAGATTCTGAAGAGAGTTGCAGAGGTTGGTGGATGAATTTGGTAAGGTATGTAAAAAAAGGTAGTAGGTTGGTAGACAGCAACCACCCAGGGAGGTACTACCGTCCTGCCAGGTGACTGTGAAACAGAAACCTGAAACTGTTTTACATGATGGTAGGATTGCTGGTGTCTTTTTCTGTCTCATAAACACGCTGGATAACAGGTATATCTAGCTACTTCTACTTACACTTTAGGTCACACTACACTGGCATACACATGCATATATATACATACACACATCTAGGTTTTTCTTCTTTTTCTTAATAGCTCTTGTTCTTTTTATTTTCTCTATTGTCCATGGGGAAGTGGAAAGAATCTTTCCTCCGTAAGCCATGCGTGTCGTATGAGGCGACTAAGATGCCGGAGCAATGGGCTAGTAACCCTTCTCCTGTACAAATCTACTAAAAACGAGAAGAAGAAAAACTTTATAAAATTGGGTTGTCTGAATGTGCGTGGATGTAGTGCGGATGATAAGAAAGAGATGATTGCCGATGTTATGAATGAAAAGAAGTTGGATGTCCTGGCCCTAAGCGAAACAAAGCTGAAGGGTAGGCGAGTTTCAGTGGGGAGAAATAAATGGGATTAAGTCAGGAGTATCTGAGAGAGTTAGAGCTAAGGAAGGGGTAGCAATAATGTTGAAGGATCAGTTATGGAAGGAAAAGAGGGAATATAAATGTGTAAATTCAAGGATTATGTGGATTAAAATAAGGGTCGGATGCGAAAAGTGGGTCATAATAGCGTGTATGCACCTGGAGAAGAGAGGAGTGTAGAGGAGAGAGAGAGTTTTGGGAGATGTTAAGCGAATGTATAGGAACTTTTAACCAAATGAGAGAGTAATTGTGGTAGGGGACCTAAATGCTAAAGTGGGAGAAACATGCAGAGAGGGTGTAGTAGGTAAGTTTGGGGTGCCAGGTGTAAATGATAATGGGAGCCCTTTGATTGAACTTTGTATAGAAAGGGGTTTAGTTATAGGTAATACATATTTTAAGAAAAAGAGATAAATAAGTATACAAGATATGATGTAGGGCGTAATGACAGTAGTTTGTTGGACTATGTATTGGTAGATAAAAGACTGTTGAGTAGACTTCAGGATGTACATGTTTATAGAGGGCTACAGATATATCAGATCACTTTTTAGTTATAGCTACAGTGGGAGTAAAAGGTAGATGGGATACAAGGAAAATAGAATCAGTAAGTAAAGAGAGGTGAAGGTTTATAAACTAAAAGAGGAGGCAGTTAGGGTAAGATATAAACAACTATTGGAGGATAGATGGGCTAGTGAGAGTGTAGGCAATGGGGTCGAAAATGTATGGGTAGATTTAAAAATGTAGTGTTAGAGTGTTCAGCAGAAGTTTGTGGTTACAGGCGAGTGGGTGCGGGAGGGAAGAGGAGCGATTGGTGGAATGATGATGTAAAGAGAGTAGTAAGGGAGAAAAAGTTAGCATATGAGAGGTTTTACAAAGTAGAAGTGATGCAAGGAGGGAAGAGTATATGGAGAGAAAAGAGGGTTAAAAGAGTGGTGAAGCAATGTAAAAGAGAGCAGATGAGAGAGTGGGTGAGATGTTATCAGCAAATTTTGTTGAAAATAAGAAAAAGTTTTGGAATGAGATTAATAAGTTGAGGAAGCCTAGAGAACAAATGGATTTGACAGTTAAAAATAGGAGAGGAGAGTTATTAAATGGAGAGTTAGGGGTATCGGGAAGATGGAGAGAATATTTTGAGGATTTGTTAAATGTTGATGAAGACAGGAAGCTGTGATTTCGTGTGTAGGGCAAGGAGGAATAACATCTTGTAGGAGTGTGGAAGAGCCAGTTGTGGGTGTAGGGGAAGTTCGTGAGGCAGTGGGTAGAATGAAAGGGGGTAAGGCAGCTGGGATTGATGGGATAAAGATAGAAATGTTAAAAGCAGGTGGGGATATAATTTTGGAGTGGTTGGTGCTATTATTTAATAAATGTATGGAAGAGGGTAAGGTACCTAGGATTGGCAGAGAGCGTGTATTGTTCCTTTGTATAAAGGCAAAGGGGACAAAGAGAGTGCAAAAATTATAGGGAATAAGTCTGTTAGTGTACCTGGTAAAGTGTATGGTAGAGTTATTATTGAAAGAATTAAGAGTAAAACAGAAAGCAGGATAGCAGATGAACAAGGGGCTTTAGGAAAGGTAGGGGGTGTGTAGACCAAGTGTTTACAGTGAAACATATAGGTGAACAGTATTTGGATAAGGGTAAAGATGTTTTTGTGGCATTTATGGATTTGGAAAAGGCGTATGATAGGGTAGATAGGGGGCAATGTGGCAGATGTTGCAGGTGTATGGAATAGGAGGAAGGTTACTGAAAGCAGTGAAGAGTTTTTATGAGGATAGTGAGGCTCAGGTTAGAGTGTGTAGGAGGGAAGGGGACTATTTCCCAGTAAAAGTGGGCCTTAGACAAGGATGTGTGATGTCACCGTGGTTGTTCAATATATTTATAGATGGGGTTGTAAGAGAAGTGAATGCGAGGGTCTTGGCAAGAGGTGTTGGGCTAAAAGATAAAGAAGCAAATACAAAGTGGGAGTTGTCACAGTTGCTTTTGCTGATGACACTGTGCTTTGGGAGATTCTGAAGAGAAGCTGCAGAGGTTGGTGGATGAATTTGGTAGGGTGTGTAAAGAAGAAAATTGAAAGTGAATATAGGAAAGAGTAAGGTGATGAGGATAACAAAAAGAATAGGTGACGAAAGATTGGATATCAGATTGGAGGAGAGAGTATGGAGGAGGTGAATGTATTCAGATATTTGGGAGTGGACATGTCGGCGGATGGGTCTATGAAGGATGAGGTGAATCATAGAATTGATGAGGGAAAAGGGTGAGTGGAGCACTTCGGGGTCTGTGGAGACAAAGAACCTTGTCCATGGAAATAAAGAGGGAATGTATGAGAGTATAGTTATACCAACGCTCTTATATGGGTGTGAAGCATGGGTGATGAATGTTGCAACGAGGAGAAGGCTGGAGGCAGTGGAGATGTCATGTCTGAGGTCAATGTGTGGTGTGAATATAATGCAGAGAATTCGGAGTTTGGAAATTAGGAGGAGGTGCCGGATTACCAAAACGATTGTCCAGAGAGCTGAGGAGGGGTTGTTGAGGTGGTTTAGACATGTAGAGAGAATGGAACGAGACAGAGTGACTTCGAGTGTATAAATCTGTAGTGGAGGGAAGGCGGGGTAGGGGTCGGCCTAGGAAAGGTTGGAGGGAGGGGTAAAGGAAGTTTTGTGTGCGAGGGGCTTGGACTTCCAGCAAGCATGTGTGAGCGTATTTGATAGGAGTGAATGGAGGCATATGGTTTTAATACTTGACGTGCTGTTGGAGTGTGAGCAAAGTAACATTTATGAAGGATTCAGGAAACCGGCAGGCCGGACTTGAGTTCTGGAGATGGGAAGTACAGTGCCGGTACTCTGAAGGAGGGGTGTTAATGTTGCAGTTTTATAACTGTAGTGTAAAGCACCCTTCTGGCAAGACAGTGATGGAGTGAATGATGATGAAAGTTTTTCTTTTTCGGGCCACCCTGCCTTGGTGGGAATCGGCCGATGTGTTAATAAAAAAAAAAAATAAAAAAATGTAAAAGAAGAAAATTGAAAGTGAATATAGGAAAGAGTAAGGTGATGAGGATAACAAAAAGATTAGGTGACGAAAGATTGGATATCAGATTGGAGGGAGAGAGTATGGAGGAGGTGAATGTATTCAGATATTTGGGAGTGGACATGTCAGCAGATGGGTCTATGAATGATGAGGTGAATCATAGAATTGATGAGGGGAAAAGGGTGAGTGGTGCACTTCGGTCGGAGTCTGTGGAGACAAAGAACTTTGTCCATGGAAGTTAAGAGGGGAATGTATGAGAGTATAGTTATACCAACACTCTTATATGGGTGTGAAACATGGGTGATGAATGTCGCAACGAGGAGAAGGCTGGAGGCAGTGGAGATGTCATGTCTGAGGTCAATGTGTGGTGTGAATATAATGCAGAGAATTCGGAGTTTGGAAATTAGGAGGAGGTGCGGGATTACCAAAACTATTATCCAGAGGGCTGAGGAGGGGTTGTTGAGGTGGTTCGGACATGTAGAGAGAGAATGGAACGAAACAGAATGACCTCGAGTGTATAAATCTGTAGTGGAGGGAAGGCGGGGTAGGGGTCGGCCTAGGAAAGGTTGGAGGGAGGGGGTAAAAGAGGTTTTGTGTGCGAGAGGCTTGGATTTCCAGAAAGCATGCGTGTGCGTATTTGATAGGAGTGAATGGAGACAAATGGTTTTTAGTTTTTAATACTTGACGTGCTGTTGGAGTGTGAGCAAAGTAATATTTATGAAGGGATTCAGGGAAACCGGCAGGCCGGACTTGAGTCCTGGAGATGGGAAGTACAGTGTCTGCACTCTGAAGGAGGGGTGTTAATGTTGCAGTTTTATAACTGTAGTGTAAAGCACCCCTCTGGCAAGACAGTGATGGAGTGAATGATGATGAAAGTTTTTCTTTTTCGGGCCACCCTGCCTTGGTGGGAATCGGTCGATGTGTTAATAATAAAAAAAAAAATTTTGTAACATAAATATTAACGTAAATTCAGCAAAATTTCCATATAAAATATAATACTGAAGAGGCACCACCACCCGAGGAGCTGTAAATCCTCCGCTTTGCTTCATCGTACTGCACAGCTAATTTATCATCATCTTTAATCGGTACCATTCATTATTGGCGAGTACCCGTACATTTAACTTTACTTTTACTAAATTATTACCGTATATTTACCATACATATAACAAAGAAAATGGGGTTGCATGAATTATAGTACAGTAGACCATCATTTAGCACGATAGTTACGTTCCTGAAAAAGTCGTGTTAGATAATTTTGTGTTAAATAATTAAAAGAACTTATTGGAAAAATAGGGTTACGTTCCTGGGAGTCCCCAAAAAGCCAAACAAGTTTTTTTTAGACCAACAGATCTTACAAAAATAAAAGTGAATATGTAATTGTAGTTCATTATCATGATGTATTATGTTGTTTTTTACTGCTTAAGACTACAAATGTAATAGAAATAATAGTATTTACCTTAAATTGTGGGTGCTGGTGTTTGTGGATGATTGTGAAGAGAGTGGAGAGTTATGCTGAGGTGGATAGTAGAGGTTCTGGAACTGAAGTCGATGGTTGAACCGAGTGTCTAACTTTAAGTCAGTCAAGTCAGTCAGTAAGTCAGTCAGTCAGTCATTCAGTAAGTCAGTCAAGCCATTCAGTAAGTCAGTCAAGCCATTCAATAAGTCAGTCATCATTCAGTAAGTCAGTCAAGTCATTCAGTAAGTCAGTCAAGTCATTCAGTAAGTCAGTCAAGTCATTCAGTAAGTCAGTCAAGTCATTTAGTAAGTCAGTCAAGTCATTCAGTAAGTCAGTCAAGTCATTCAGTAAGTCAGTCAAGTCATTCAGTAAGTCAGTCAAGTCATTCAGTAAGTCAGTCAAGTCATTTAGTAAGTCAGTCAAGTCATTCAGTAAGTCAGTCAAGTCATTCAGTAAGTCAGTCAAGTCATTCAGTAAGTCAGTCAAGTCATTTAGTAAGTCAGTCAAGTCATTCAGTAAGTCAGTCAAGTCATTCAGTAAGTCAGTCAAGTCATTCAGTAAGTCAGTCAAGTCATTTAGTAAGTCAGTCAAGTCATTCAGTAAGTCAGTCAAGTCATTCAGTAAGTCAGTCAAGTCATTCAGTAAGTCAGTCAAGTCATTCAGTAAGTCAGTCAAGTCATTCAGTAAGTCAGTCAAGTCATTCAGTAAGTCAGTCAAGCCATTCAGTAAGTCAGTCAAGTCATTCAGTCAGTCAAGTCATTCAGTAAGTCAGTCAAGTCATTCAGTAAGTCAGTCAAGTCATTCAGTAAGTCAGTCAAGTCATTCAGTAAGTCAGTCAAGTCATTCAGTAAGTCAGTCAAATCAGTCAGTCAAGTCAGTCAGTCAAGTCAGTCAGTCAGTCAGTCAGTAAGTCAGTCAGTCACACAAACTTATGTTTACATCTTTTTATGTGTACAAAGTAACACTTTATTACGGCCACGGGTTATGTCTTGTCTAATATCTTTGTTTTCTTCGTTAATTCAAGATCAAAACACAATTCACTCTCTCTTATTCTTCACAAACACAGCTGGCTTGTAGCCGGACTTTTTGACGCGTATGAAATACGTACGAATGCTGGGATGGTGGGGTCCGTGGTGGCTGGGTAAGGCAGGTGGTGTCCGCTGAACAACAACAACAAGGCTGCTTGTGGGAATGGTTATTTGTTTTTCCTTCCCACAAACTGTAAGTTTATTCAGGTATACACAGATACAGTTACTGAAGATTATCATAATAGCAGCATATGTGTAGAGAACCTAGGATAACCCAAAAAAGTCAGAGTGACTTAGTATTTCCATTGACTTTTTTTTGGGTTATCCTAGGTTCTCTACACATATGCTGCTATGTATGATAATGTATGTAACTGTACTCACCTAATTGTGGTTGCAGGGGTCGAGACTCAGCTCCTGGCCCTGTGTATCTGAATAAACTTACAGTTTGCAGGAAGGAAAAACAAATTCCCTTTTCCTCAAAGCATGAGGATTCTTAGGCAGTAAATAACCATGGGCTTACACTTAAAATCACCTGATGCATTACCGAAAAGGAGCAAGGTGAAGCGATCCTTTGCTGTCTTGAAGCCTGGTGCACTTTTCTCTTGCTGACTGATATAAGTTCGTGTTGGCATTTTCTTCCAGAAAACACTTGTCTCGTCAGCATTAAACACTTGATGTGGCTCATAGCCACCCTTAGTAGGACCCCCACTGACTCAATGGTTTAACCCACCGCAGGCGACCGCGCACTCAAAATTTTTCCCCTCCTGCCGAACCGTGTAATATCATCTTTACGTCGTGTAAGATGATAATGTGTCGCAAATCTTAAATCGTGCAATACCCGTAACGTGCAACATAATCTTGTGCTAAATGACGTTCTACTGTATACCAAAGAAAATGGGCTTGCATGAATTACAGTACATATGGGGGTAACATCCACAGTTTACATTCTAACATTGTGGGAGACATAGCAGTACATACAGTACTGTGTACGGGTTTATCTTCATTTTATTATCCCTTAACTATTAAGCCATTATTACAAACTTAAAAATGTATGTTTCTATCACTAATTGTACTACATCATATTAATAACAGAGTGAAATATTGAATACAGTGGTACCTCGAGTTTTGGCCATAATTCGTTCCAGAAGGCTGTTCGAGTGCCATTACCAAACAAATTTGTTTCCATAAGGAATAATGTAAATTAGATTAGTCCGTTTCAGACCACCAAAAATACACTCACAAAAGAACTTACAATAATACGCAAACATAACTGTTCAAGTAGGGAGCAGTTAGAAGCTCAAAGTACAGTGGACACCAAGATTATGTGATTAATCCGTTCCAGAGGGCTTAATTTAAAGCGAATATAACTTAATCCGAATCTATTTTCCCCATAAGAAATAATGAAAATTCAATTAATTCGTTTCAGACACCCAAAAGTATTAAAATAAATATTGTTTCCACATTAAATTACACAGAAAAGAATAAGATATAAAGTACATAAAACAGTAATAACTTGACACTTACCTTTATTGAAGAGCTGTTGATGTGTGGAAGATGGAAGGAGGGGAGAGGAAGGAGTAGTTGCTTGTGTTTGGAAGGGGAATCCCCTTCCATTAACACTTCAGGTACCAAGTTGTTTTCCAGGGTTACTTCCCTTCTTTCTTTAAATGCCACTAGGACCAGCTTGAGTCACTGGACCCCTGTTGCTCAAAAAAGTGTTCCAGAGAGTTCTGTCTCTGGCGAATGTTTGGAATTGTGCCGGCAACAGGGGTGTGTGTGCTTGTGGACAGGACAAGATAGTCCTTAAAAATGACACTAATATAAACTCTATGGCTTATTTATCTATCACAATTCATCTAATATGACATAATAAACAATATTAATAGCTACAGTGGGAGTAAAAGGTAGATGGGATACAAGGAAAATAGAATCAGTAAGTAAAAGAGAGGTGAAGGTTTATAAACTAAAAGAGGAGGCAGTTAGGGTAAGATATAAACAACTATTGGAGGATAGATGGGCTAGTGAGAGTGTAGGCAATGGGGTCGAAAATGTATGGGGTAGATTTAAAAATGTAGTGTTAGAGTGTTCAGCAGAAGTTTGTGGTTACAGGCGAGTGGGTGCGGGAGGGAAGAGGAGCGATTGGTGGAATGATGATGTAAAGAGAGTAGTAAGGGAGAAAAAGTTAGCATATGAGAGGTTTTTACAAAGTAGAAGTGATGCAAGGAGGGAAGAGTATATGGAGAGAAAAGAGAGGTTAAAAGAGTGGTGAAGCAATGTAAAAAGAGAGCAGATGAGAGAGTGGGTGAGATGTTATCAGCAAATTTTGTTGAAAATAAGAAAAAGTTTTGGAATGAGATTAATAAGTTGAGGAAGCCTAGAGAACAAATGGATTTGACAGTTAAAAATAGGAGAGGAGAGTTATTAAATGGAGAGTTAGAGGTATCGGGAAGATGGAGAGAATATTTTGAGGATTTGTTAAATGTTGATGAAGACAGGGAAGCTGTGATTTCGTGTGTAGGGCAAGGAGGAATAACATCTTGTAGGAGTGTGGAAGAGCCAGTTGTGGGTGTAGGGGAAGTTCGTGAGGCAGTGGGTAGAATGAAAGGGGGTAAGGCAGCTGGGATTGATGGGATAAAGATAGAAATGTTAAAAGCAGGTGGGGATATAATTTTGGAGTGGTTGGTGCTATTATTTAATAAATGTATGGAAGAGGGTAAGGTACCTAGGGATTGGCAGAGAGCGTGTATTGTTCCTTTGTATAAAGGCAAAGGGGACAAAAGAGAGTGCAAAAATTATAGGGAATAAGTCTGTTGAGTGTACCTGGTAAAGTGTATGGTAGAGTTATTATTGAAAGAATTAAGAGTAAAACAGAAAGCAGGATAGCAGATGAACAAGGGGGCTTTAGGAAAGGTAGGGGGTGTGTAGACCAAGTGTTTACAGTGAAACATATAGGTGAACAGTATTTGGATAAGGGTAAAGATGTTTTTGTGGCATTTATGGATTTGGAAAAGGCGTATGATAGGGTAGATAGGGGGGCAATGTGGCAGATGTTGCAGGTGTATGGAATAGGAGGAAGGTTACTGAAAGCAGTGAAGAGTTTTTATGAGGATAGTGAGGCTCAGGTTAGAGTGTGTAGGAGGGAAGGGACTATTTCCCAGTAAAAGTGGGCCTTAGACAAGGATGTGTGATGTCACCGTGGTTGTTCAATATATTTATAGATGGGGTTGTAAGAGAAGTGAATGCGAGGGTCTTGGCAAGAGGTGTTGGGCTAAAAGATAAAGAAGCAAATACAAAGTGGGAGTTGTCACAGTTGCTTTTTGCTGATGACACTGTGCTTTTGGGAGATTCTGAAGAGAAGCTGCAGAGGTTGGTGGATGAATTTGGTAGGGTGTGTAAAAGAAGAAAATTGAAAGTGAATATAGGAAAGAGTAAGGTGATGAGGATAACAAAAAGAATAGGTGACGAAAGATTGGATATCAGATTGGAGGAGAGAGTATGGAGGGTGAATGTATTCAGATATTTGGGAGTGGACATGTCGGCGGATGGGTCTATGAAGGATGAGGTGAATCATAGAATTGATGAGGGGAAAAGGGTGAGTGGAGCACTTCGGAGTCTGTGGAGACAAAGAACCTTGTCCATGGAAGTAAAGAGGGGAATGTATGAGAGTATAGTTATACCAACGCTCTTATATGGGTGTGAAGCATGGGTGATGAATGTTGCAACGAGGAGAAGGCTGGAGGCAGTGGAGATGTCATGTCTGAGGTCAATGTGTGGTGTGAATATAATGCAGAGAATTCGGAGTTTGGAAATTAGGAGGAGGTGCGGGATTACCAAAACGATTGTCCAGAGAGCTGAGGAGGGGTTGTTGAGGTGGTTTGGACATGTAGAGAGAATGGAACGAGACAGAGTGACTTCGAGAGTGTATAAATCTGTAGTGGAGGGAAGGCGGGGTAGGGGTCGGCCTAGGAAAGGTTGGAGGGAGGGGGTAAAGGAAGTTTTGTGTGCGAGGGGCTTGGATTTCCAGCAAGCATGTGTGAGCGTATTTGATAGGAGTGAATGGAGGCATATGGTTTTTAATACTTGACGTGCTGTTGGAGTGTGAGCAAAGTAACATTTATGAAGGGATTCAGGGAAACCGGCAGGCCGGACTTGAGTTCTGGAGATGGGAAGTACAGTGCCGGCACTCTGAAGGAGGGGTGTAAATGTTGCAGTTTTATAACTGTAGTGTAAAGCACCCTTCTGGCAAGACAGTGATGGAGTGAATGATGATGAAAGTTTTTCTTTTTCGGGCCACCCTGCCTTGGTGGGAATCGGCCGATGTGTTAATAAAAAAAATAAAAAATATTAATAACATAGAAACATGACATATACTCTAGAATGAATAAAATGTCATTACGAATGTGAGGACTGGTGTTCGTGTTGTTTGTTGTTGGGTGTATAAGGGCCACTGAAAGATATGCCTTAAATAGTGATGGCCGCCAGACACGGCGGTATTGTCAGTCGCCCTATATAACTCCAACAACATTGGAGGAGTTAAGTTTCGTGTCGTCATTTTTCTATAGATTAACCCTTTGACTGTCGCAACCCCTAATCGTGAGGTGTCTCCTGTTATCGCAAAATTTAAAAAAAAAAAAAAAAAATCTTATGAAATGATAGAGAATCTTTTCCCGATGGTAATGACACCAAAAGTATGAAATTTGATGGAAAACTTACAGAATTACGCTCTCGCGAAGTTAGCAATCTCGGCGATATATATGCATCGGCAATTTTGCCGAATTTGAGCCCTATTTTTGGCCAATTCCATTGTTCCAGTCGACCAAACTCATAGCTATTTCTTTAGAACTCCATTTGTTCTATCGACTGAGTACACGAAACCACCAATTTACCGATTTCAACTACCCAATAAAGTGGTCAGAATTTGGCAATTTGACAAATTTCATGCAAAATAAAAAAGTTGTCAATTTCAAAATAGGGTCCATAATAAACAATGCAGACATTCCTGGCACTAAAATAAGATGTTATCTGTTCATTAGTCACGTCTTTAGGTCCCTCTTATATTACTCTTGCTTTCTATTTTGATTTTTTATTCACACAAAAAATAGAAGATTTACCGTTATGAGGACTATTGAATTATTGTAAAAATTATATAAATAATATCAGTGCACTTGTGAAAGAATATTAGACTCGACAGTTGATGTGTATTGGACGTGTTGCGTGATTTGTTTACTCTTGAACATTGGCAAAAATCGAACATTTCCCCTACTTTGAGCTCAATTTTAAGGTCGTTTTCAAAATGAAACTAATCAACATCATCTCTATTTCTGTAGTATGTTTTCCATTCTATCAAATGAGACCACGAAAAAGAGAATACAACCATAAATACTATACGAAAATACACCTCAAAGTCGGCATTTTAATCCAAAAATACGGTCAGTTTTTTTTTTCTCATTATGCACTGGGTGCTGCAGGATTTTTTTTATACAGTGCACACTGACCACACAGACCCATTCTCTTATATGTGGGCCTACCAGCTTTCTCCTGCTTGATTTGAAGCCGCTAGAATTTGAGAGTATATATACTCCTGCTGTTTTAGTATCATAACATATCGTAGAATCACTTAACCCTTTGACTGTCGCAACTCCTAATCCTGAGTGCTCTCCTGTTGTCGCAAAATATTTGAAAAAAAAAAAAAAAAAAATCTTATCAAAATGTTAAGATTATTTTTCTGATTGTTTTTAACCTAAAAAAAAAAAATTTGCGATCAGTACTTACCAAGATATGAAGGCGTAAAGTTGGCAGAAAATGAGCCGTGTATGGCAACAGCGGCGAATGCCACTCACTCGGTAAACTTTTGTTTACTTCCATTCGTAGATTTCTTGTTTTTTTTCACTATTTTATTTTTTTACGTAACTTATGTGGCCTGTGAAACCAAAGTAAGGTGCAATGTAAATACAGTGGAACCTCGGTTAACGATGGTCCCCAAACTCTCCCTTTTATGAATGTTTATTTTTTTTATATGCTTTTGTAAGTGTATTTTTGGGGGTCTAAAAGGACTAGTCTATTTTACATTATTCCTTATGGGGATAAATTCGTTTGGTAATGGCACTTGAACAGCATTCTCGAACGAAAAAACATCATTAACTGAGGTACCACTGTATACACTCGTTGTATGCAACACAATAACCACACAAACATTATTATCATTATATTATTTACAAAACTAGTTTACACAAACGAACAATACAAAAAATTCTTTATTACTATTGTTCTATAATATATATACAAATGTATTGTCACTGGACATGTTCATAGAAGTTCTGCAGCTTGTGGAACTCTTTGAAACATGGTTCTATGCACAGTGGTGTTTTACATTCCTCACACATAAAACGAGTGTGTCTGCATTTTTGTGGGCATTTTTTTTTATATGCACAGACAAAACACCTCTTGTCAGCAGTTTTCTTCAAAGTAGTAGCAGGCAGTTGTGTTAGGTAGTTATCCTAGGTTGATGGTTGTCTGGGTCGTCATTCATTCCTTCCTTCCTTCCTACATTCCTTCTTACCTTCCTTCCTACATTCCTTCCTTCCCACCTACCTACCTATCTTCCTTCCTACCTAAATACCTTCCTTCCTACCTACCTACCTTATTAACTTCCTTCCTACCTACCTTCCTTCCTTCATTACTACCTTTCATCGCGTCCTTCCTTTCTTCCTTCTGGTGTCTATATATACACATAGTCACTGGACACGTGCCTAGAACTGCTATAAGCTTCTGGAAGCTGGTTGTTGTGTCTGGGTCATCATTCCGTCCTTCCTTCCTTCCTACATTCCTTCTTACCTTCCTTCCTACATTCCTTCATTCCTTTACTCTCATCCTTCCTTTCTTCCTTCCTTCCTTCTGGTTTCTATATAGTATACGCATATATAATCACTGTACACTTCATAGAATTGGTATTAGCTTCTGGAAGCTGGTTGTTGTTTCTGGGTCATCATTCCTTCCTTCCTTTATTCCTTCTTACCTTCCTTCCTACCTTCCTTCCTGGAAAAATAAACACATAAGCAGTATAATGTGATCCTTTATTGACAACGTTTCGCCCACGCAGTGGGCTTTATCGAGTCACAGACAGATCTACCTGGAAAATGAGCAACATGGAGATATATATAGGGTACAGTCAGGTGGAGAATGCTGGGTCAGGTGGAGAAAGCTGCATGTGACAGTCTTAAAAGTAGTGTGATAGTTAAAAACATTGTGTGACTTAAAGGACCTGCAGTGTACCATTCTTGAGTTCTAGGTGGGATAGCATTGAAGAAGTTTCTTGGCAATAGGTTCAGCTATGTTGTAGAAGCCGTTGTTCTGGTTGAAGTTGTTGGATATACAGATGAGTGATGATTCTAGGATTCTTCGGTATTGCGTGTTGTCTTCTCTGGCGATGAGTCTTGCGTTTCTGTAGTTGATTAAATGGTTGTGTAAATTTCGGTGTTGAACACAGGCATTTCTTGAGTCGTCAGATCTGCCTGCGTACTGGTGTTCTGAAATGCGTGTTTGTAGGTCTCTGGATGTTTCGCCAACGTATAATTTGCTGCAGCCATTACAAGGGATTGTGTATACCCTGCCGTGGATTGAAGCTTTTCCTGTCTGTTACTGGTAATGTCCTTGATGGTGGTGGATGTGGAGGTGGATACTCGGAATGAGGTCTTAGAAAAATGTTGGAAACTTGTTTGGAAATGGAGTTGGTGGGAAGGACTATGTATCTCTTCTCAGCAGTGTCTTCTCTGGGTGTGTTGAAGATGTTTAATGCCCGTCGTCTGCAGTCTCTAATGAAGTGACGAGGATAGTGAAGTTTGGAAAAAACTTGTTCAATGAGGGAGCATTCTTCTTCAAGGAACTCACTGCTGCAGATTCTGAGTGCGCGCAGGAAAAAGCCTATAATTACACCACGTTTAATTTTGGTGTCGTGGTGAGAGTAGAAGTGGAGAAGATCGTGTTGATTGGTAGGTTTTCGATAGACTTTAAAACGAAGTTCATGGTCAGCTTTGCAGAGAAGAACATCAAAGAAAGGAAGAGTGTTGTCGATTTCTTCTTCTAGTGTGAACTGGATTGATGGCTCAACCTGGTTGAGTTCGTGTTGGAGAGCTTGAACGTTGAGATGGCTGCTGAGATGATGCCTTGAAGATAGCCTTTTTGGAAATCGGAGTCATTGTGTCTGTAGTTTTTAGTGATGAAATTGAGGAAACTCCAAACTCTCTGTGATAATTCTCAGTGGAAAAGTTTAGGAAGACCTGAAATTATTCAAAATCTTTCAACTCGTCCACTGTCAACCACAGAAACTGAAGCCCTCAGCTTAGGTCTCAAATTTGCAACAGGAATCACGAAACCAAAACAAGACCTCAATTTCATCGCTAAAACTACAGACACAATGACTCCGATTTCCAAAGGCTATCTTCAAGGCATCATCTCAGCAGCCATCTCAACACACAGTACCCCAGTCATACCTCGACGTTACATCATTGCACTTAAAACTTTAGCAGAAGACACGACCATCAGGGTTACCACCGCTGATAAAGGAGGTGGTGTCGTAATCTTGAACACTGACGATTACAGGAACAAAATGCTTAATCTACTTAATGACCCAGATACCTACAAACCTCTCACTACTAATCAAGTGGACAACCTCACCAAAACATTTCTTCACAAGACTCGCCGCATTCTGAGGGAATCAGAACTAGGAAAGAAACTTCTATACACCATTCCCAGCAACCCCAGACCTGCCAGAATGTACGGTCTGCCAAAACTCACAAACCAGGTATCCCATTGAGGCCCATATCCTCGGGAATAGGCAGTGCTCCCCACCAAATCTCAGGAATTCTCGCTAAACACCTCTCCAAACTTTTGGGCACCATCAGTCCAGCACATCTCAAACACTCTGGTGACCTTCTCAATCGCATTCGCAACATCAACATCAGAAACAAGAAACTCTCCAGCCTTGATGTAACATCCCTATTCACCAAAGTACCTACTACACAAGCTATCGATCTCTTGCGCAGGAAAATTGACGACTCGCTTGATCTTCCTCTTCCAGCCAGCGATTTCATCGACCTTGTTGAACTATGTGTGGGCTTTACATGTTTCTCTTTCGAAAACCAACTCTTTCAGCAAACTTTTGGACTACCCATGGGATCGCCACTTAGTGCCGTCCTTGCGAACCTATATATGGAACATTTGGAAGCCGAGCGATTTTCCACTATTATTCCCTCTTCTGTCACCTGGCTTCGTTATGTTGACGACATTCTCATCATAACTCCCAGACGCTTCAACGTTCAAGCTCTCCAACACGAACTCAACCAGGTTGAGCCATCAATCCAGTTCACACTAGAAGAAGAAATCGACAACACTCTTCCTTTCCTTGATGTTCTTCTCTGCAAAGCTGACCATGAACTTCGTTTTAAAGTCTATCGAAAACCTACCAATCAACACGATCTTCTCCACTTCTACTCTCACCACGACACCAAAATTAAACGTGGTGTAATTATAGGCTTTTTCCTGCGCGCACTCAGAATCTGCAGCAGTGAGTTCCTTGAAGAAGAATGCTCCCTCATTGAACAAGTTTTTTCCAAACTTCACTATCCTCGTCACTTCATTAGAGACTGCAGACGACGGGCATTAAACATCTTCAACACACCCAGAGAAGACACTGCTGAGAAGAGATACATAGTCCTTCCCACCAACTCCATTTCCAAACAAGTTTCCAACATTTTTCTAAGACCTCATTCCGAGTATCCACCTCCACATCCACCACCATCAAGGACATTACCAGTAACAGACAGGAAAAGCTTCAATCCACGGCAGGGGTATACACAATCCCTTGTAATGGCTGCAGCAAATTATACGTTGGCGAAACATCCAGAGACCTACAAACACGCATTTCAGAACACCAGTACGCAGGCAGATCTGACGACTCAAGAAATGCCTGTGTTCAACACCGAAATTTACACAACCATTTAATCAACTACAGAAACTCAAGACTCATCGCCAGAGAAGACAACACGCAATACCGAAGAATCCTAGAATCATCACTTATCTGTATATCCAACAACTTCAACCAGAACAACGGCTTCTACAACATAGCTGAACCTATTGCCAAGAAACTTCTTCAATGCTATCCCACCTAGAACTCAAGAATGGTACACTGCAGGTCCTTTAAGTCACACAATGTTTTTAACTATCACACTACTTTTAAGACTGTCACATGCAGCTTTCTCCACCTGACCCAGCATTCTCCACCTGACTGTACCCTATATATATCTCCATGTTGCTCATTTTCCAGGTAGATCTGTCTGTGACTCGATAAAGCCCACTGCGTGGGCGAAACGTTGTCAATAAAGGATCACATTATACTGCTTATGTGTTTATTTTTCCATTGTGTCGGTATTTTATACCATTTATTTCTACCTTCCTTCCTGCCTGCCTTCCTGCCTGCCTTCCTGCCTGCCTGCCTTCCTGCCTACCTTCCTGCCTACCTTCCTTCCTACCTACCTTCCTTCCTACATTCCTTCTTTCCTACATTCCTTCCTTCCTACATTCCTTCCTACCTACATTCCTTCCTTCCTACATTTCTACCTACCTTCCTTCCTTTCATCTCGTCCTTCCTTCCTTTCTTCCTTCTGGTTTCTATATATACACTAGGGATGTATCGGATATCCGTATCCACATCCGCATCCCTGGAGCATCAGCATAAATTCTTACATCCTCATCCGCATCCGCATTCGTATTTTTTCTAAATGAGACATCCGCATCCGCACTTTTCTAAATGAGACATCCGCATCCGCATCCGTATTTTTCCTAATGAGACATCCGCATCCGCGTCCGCATCCGTAATCACTATTAAATAAATATCCGCATCCGCATCCGTGCCAAACAAAGCGGATGTGGCGGATATTATAACCTAAATTACAGAACTTGCATGTTTGTTTCCCACAAACTTGTTCTTATGATTTACAAATTAACATTGCAGCTTCAAATATTATAACTTAATGACCTGTGCAGAGAGAGAGAGAGAACATAAGAAAGGAGGAACACTGCAGCAGGCCTCTTGGCCCATACTAGGCAGGTCCTTCACAATCCACCCCACTAACCTGAAGTTTACATAAGAACATAAGAACATAAGAAAGGAGGAACACTGCAGCAGGCCTGTTGGCCCATACTAGGCAGGTCCTTCACAATCCGTCCCACTAACAGAATATTTGCTCAACCCAATTTTCAATGCTACCCAAGAAATAAGCTTTGACAATTCTACCCACTCATGCGCGAGTCCCACTCAAATCCAACCCCTCTCACTCATGAATTTATCCAACCTAAATTTGAAACTACCCAAGGTCCTAGCTTCAATAACCCTACTAGGCAGACTGTTCCACTCATCAACTACCCTATTTCCAAACCAATACTTTCCTATATCCTTTCTAAATCTAAACTTATCTAACTTGAATCCATTATTGCGGGTTCTCTCTTGGAGAGATATCCTCAAGACCTTATTTATATCCCCTTTGTTAATACCCATTTTCCACTTGTATACCTCGATCATGTCTCCCTCATTCTACGTCTTACAAGTGAATGTAATTTTAGGTCTTCAATCTTTCTTCGTAAGGAAGATTTCTAATGCTATGTATTAATTTAGTCATTCTACGCTGAATGTTTTCTAACGAATTTATGTCCATTCTGTAATATGGAGACCAGAACTGAGCTGCGTAATCTAGGTGAGGCCTTACTAATGATGTATAAAGCTGTAATATAACCTCTGGACTTCTGTTGCTAACACTTCTTGATATAAATCCCAGTAATCTATTTGCCTTATTACGTACGCTTAGGCATTGCTGTCTTGGTTTAAGGTTGCTGCTTACCATCACCCCCAAGTCCTTCTCGCAATCTGTATGGCTAAGTTCTACGTTATTTAACTTATAAGTGCTTGGGTTATGGACACTCCCGAGCTTCAGAACCTTGCATTTATCTACATTGAACTGCATCTGCCACTTTTCTGACCACGAATTAAGTTTGTCTAAATCTTCCTGAAGTTCTATGACATCTATGTTTGAATCAATTATCCTACCTATCTTCGTGTCGTCGGCGAATTTGCTCATATCACTAGTAATTCCCTCATCAAGGTCATTGATATATATTATAAATAACAATGGGCGTAAGACTGATCCCTGTGGAACACCACTTGTTACAAGTCCCCATTCAGATTTAACCCCATTTATGCACTCTCTCTGCTTCCTATTGGTGAGCCATGACTCGATCCATGACAGCACTTTTCCCCCAATGCCATGAGCTGCCACTTTCTTTAACAGTCTCTGGTGCGGTACTCTATCAAAAGCCTTACTAAAGTCTAAATAAACAATATCGAATTCTTTATCGTGATCAACAGCCTCAAAAGCTTTACTGAAGAAGGTTAAATTAGATAGGCAGGAACGGCCCCTCGTGAATCCATGCTGGGTATCATTAATCAAATTATGGTTATCTAGATGGCTTCTAATAATATCAGCTATAATTGACTCTAGTAATTTGCCTACAATTGAGGTCAGGCTTATTGGGCGGTAAAAATAGGAATTACATTAGCCATCTTCCACATATCAGACACTACTCCTGTTTGAAGAGAAAAATTAAAAATGTTAGATATTGGTTCACAGAGTTCCATTTTGCATTCCTTAAGAACCCTTGCAAAAAGCTCATCAGGACCCGGCGATTTATTTTGTTTCAGTCGGTCCAGCTGTTTCATAATCATTTCGCTAGTGACTGTGATATTACATAATTTATCTTCTTCTGGGCCTCTGTAAAAATTAATTACTGGGATATTATTAATGTCTTCCTGTGTGAAAACCGAGAGAAAATAATTATTAAAAATAGAGCACATATCATTCTCCTTGTCAGTAAGATGCCCAAAGTTATTTTTAAGGGGACCTAGCTTATCCCTAACTTTTGTTCTATAAACCTGGAAAAACTTTTTGGGTTAGTTTTGAATCCCTAGCAACTTTAATTTCATAGTCCCGTTTAGCTTTTCTTATTCCCTTTTAACGTCCCTCTTAATGTCAGTATACTGATTTATAAGATGACCCTCACCTCTTTTTTTGCGCCTATAAATTCCTTTCTTCTGCCCTAAAAGATATTTGAGCCTATTATTCATCCATTTTGGGTCATTTCTACTTGATCTAATTTCTTTATACGGGATAAATGTTCTTTGGGCAGCCTGTATAGTGTTAAGAAAACTGTCATATTGATACCTCTCTTCTTCACCCCAGTCCACAGTTGATAAGTGTTCTCTAAGTCCATTATAATCTGCTAAGCGAAAATCTGGGACCATTACTGAATTATCCCTACTATCATACATCCATTCAATGCTAAAGGTAATTGACTTGTGGTCGCTTGAGCCGAGTTCCTCTGTAATTTCTAAATTATTAACAAGGGTTTCCTTGCTTGCCAGAACCAAGTCAAGTAGGTTATTTCCCTTGTAGGTTCTGTTACAAACTGCTTCAAAAAGCAATCCTGAACTACTTCTAAAAAGTCGTTAGATTCTAAATTCCCTGTCATGAAATTCCAATCAATCTGACTAAAGTTAAAGTCCCCTAGAATTACTACGTTATCGTGTCTTGTGGCCTTAACAATTTCCTCCCAAAGTAGTCTCCCTTGTTCCCTATCTAAGTTTGGAGGACGGTAAATCACGCCTAAAATCAATTTTTCACAAATCTAAAATCAATTTTACCTGGAGAGAATTCCAGGGGTCAACGCCCCTGCGGCCCGGTCTGTGACCAGGCCTCATGTTGGACCAGAGCCTGATCAACCAGGCTGTTACTGCTGGCCGCACGCAGTCCAACGTACGAACCACAGCCTGGCTGGTCAGGTACCGACTTTAGGTGCCTGTTCAGTGCCTGCTTGAAGACAGCCAGAGGTTTGTTGGTAATCCCCCTTATGTATGCTGCCCAACCAAATTTTCAATTCTATCCAAGAAATAAGCTTATTTCTTGGGTAGCATTGAAAATTGGGTTGAGCAAATATTCTGTTAGTGGGACGGATTGTGAAGGACCTAAGAACATAAGAACATAAGAAAGGAGGAACACTGCAGCAGGCCTGTTGGCCCATACTAGGCAGGTCCTTCACAATCCATCCCACTAACAATCCTGCCTAGTATGGGCCAACAGGCCTGCTGCAGTGTTCCTCCTTTCTTATGTTCTTATGTTCTTATAATTCTATTTACTCATGTGAAAGTCCCACTCAAATCAAACCCTCTCACTCATGAATTTATCCAACCTAAATTTAAAACTACCCAAGTTGCTAGCTTCAATAACCCTACAGGCTCAACTTCACCTAAACTAGGTGAAGTTGAGCTTGATCATACAGAATGTGAAAAAGACTTGGGAGTCATGGTAAGCAGAAATCTAAAGCCAAGACAACAGTGCCAAACTTAATTCGTGGTCAGAAAAGTGGCAGATGCAGTTCAATGTAGATAAATGCAAGGTTCTGAAGCTCGGAGTGTCCATAACCCAAGCACTTATAAGTTAAATAACGTAGAACTTAGCCATACAGATTGCGAGAAGGACTTGGGGGTGATGGTAAGCAGCAACCTTAAACCAAGACAGCAATGCCTAAGCGTACGTAATAAGGCAAATAGATTACTGGGATTTATATCAAGAAGTGTTAGCAACAGAAGTCCAGAGGTTATATTACAGCTTTATACATCATTAGTAAGGCCTCACCTAGATTACGCAGCTCAGTTCTGGTCTCCATATTACAGAATGGACATAAATTCGTTAGAAAACATTCAGCGTAGAATGACTAAATTAATACATAGCATTAGAAATCTTCCTTACGAAGAAAGATTGAAGACCCTAAAATTACATTCACTTGTAAGACGTAGAATGAGGGGAGACATGATCGAGGTATACAAGTGGAAAATGGGTATTAACAAAGGGGATATAAATAAGGTCTTGAGGATATCTTCCAAGAGAGAACCCGCAATAATGGATTCAAGTTAGATAAGTTTAGATTTAGAAAGGATATAGGAAAGTATTGGTTTGGAAATAGGGTAGTTGATGAGTGGAACAGTCTGCCTAGTAGGGTTATTGAAGCTAGGTAGTTTCAAATTTAGGTTGGATAAATTCATGAGTGAGAGGGGTTGGATTTGAGTGGGACTCGCGCATGAGTGGGTAGAATTGTCAAAGCTTATTTCTTGGGTAGCATTGAAAATTGGGTTGAGCAAATATTCTGTTAGTGGGACGGATTGTGAAGGACCTGCCTAGTATGGGCCAACAGGCCTGCTGCAGTGTTCCTCCTTTCTTATGTTCTTATGTTCTTAAGTGTGCGCAATAAGGCTAACAGATTACTAGGATTTATTTCAAGAAGTATAAGCAACAGAAGTCCAAAAGTTATTTTACAGCTCTATACATCACTAGTGAGACCTCATTTGGATTATGCAGCTCAGTTTTGGTCTCCTTACTACAGGATGGATATAGATTCATTGGAGAACATACAAAGAAGAATGACTAAAATGATTTACAGTATAAGAAATCTCCCGTATGAAGATAGACTTAGAGCGTTGAATCTCCACTCTCTGGAGAGACGTAGAATGAGGGGAGATATCATCGAGGTGTACAAGTGGATGATGGGCATAAACAAAGGAGATATTAATAAAATACTGAGGATATCGAACCAAGTAAGAACCAGAAATAACGGATTTAAATTGGATAAATTTAGATTTAGAAAGGATATAGGCAAGTACTGGTTTTCGAACAGAGTTGTAGATGCGTGGAACAATCTTCCGAGTACTGTGATAGAGGCTAGGACCTTGGGTGGCTTTAAAAAGAGATTGGACAAATATATGAGTGGGAGGGGCTGGGTTTGATTTGTGTCGTGAGTACGGGAATAAATTCTTAGGTAGTGGTGGTTTTGATAAGGACCTGCCTTGTATGGGCCAGTAGGCCTTCTGCAGTGTTCCTCCATTCTTATGTTCTTATGTTCTTATGTTCTTATAAATTAGACACATATGCAATGGAAATAAATTATAAATTAGTAAGGCTTTTGATAGAGTACCGCACCAGAGACTGTTAAAGAAAGTGGCAGCTCATGGCATTGGGGGAAAAGTGCTGTCATGGATCGAGTCATGGCTCACCAATAGGAAGCAGAGAGTGTGCATAAATGGGGTTATATCCGAATGGGGACTTGTAACAAGTGGTGTTCCACAGGGATCAGTCTTAGGCCCATTGTTATTTATAATATATATCAATGACCTTGATGAGGGAATTACTAGTGATATGAGCAAATTCGCCGACGACACGAAGATAGGTAGGATAATTGATTCAAACATAGATGTCATAGAACTTCAGGAAGATTTAGACAAACTTAATTCGTGGTCAGAAAAGTGGCTGATGCAGTTCAATGTAGATAAATGCAAGGTTCTGAAGCTCGGGAGTGTCCATAACCCAAGCACTTATAAGTTAAATAACGTAGAACTTAGCCATACAGATTGCGAGAAGGACTTGGGGGTGATGGTAAGCAGCAACCTTAAACCAAGACAGCAATGCCTAAGCGTACGTAATAAGGCAAATAGATTACTGGGATTTATATCAAGAAGTGTTAGCAACAGAAGTCCAGAGGTTATATTACAGCTTTATACATCATTAGTAAGGCCTCACCTAGATTACGCAGCTCAGTTCTGGTCTCCATATTACAGAATGGACATAAATTCGTTAGAAAACATTCAGCGTAGAATGACTAAATTAATACATAGCATTAGAAATCTTCCTTACGAAGAAAGATTGAAGACCCTAAAATTACATTCACTTGTAAGACGTAGAATGAGGGAGACATGATCGAGGTATACAAGTGGAAAATGGGTATAACAAAGGGGATATAAATAAGGTCTTGAGGATATCTCCCAAGAGAGAACCCGCAATAATGGATTCAAGTTAGATAAGTTTAGATTTAGAAAGGATATAGGAAAGTATTGGTTTGGAAATAGGGTAGTTGATGAGTGGAACAGTCTGCCTAGTAGGGTTATTGAAGCTAGGACCTTGGTAGTTTCAAACATAAGAAAGGAGAACACTGCAGCAGGCCTGTTGGCCCATACTAGGCAGGTCCTTCACAATCCAAATTTAGGTTGGATAAATTCATGAGTGAGAGGGGTTGGATTTGAGTGGGACTCGGCATGAGTGGGTAGAATTGTCAAAGCTTATTTCTTGGGTAGCATTGAAAATTGGGTTGAGCAAATATTCTGTTAGTGGGACGGATTGTGAAGGACCTGCCTAGTATGGGCAACAGGCTGCTGCAGTGTTCCTCCTTTCTTATGTTCTTATGTTCTTATAAGAAAGGAGGAACACTGCAGCAGGCCTGTTGGCCCATACTAGACAGGGTCTTCACAATCCATCCCACTAACAGAATAATTGCCCAACCTAATTTTCAATTCTACCCAAGAAATAAGCTTTGATAAGAACATAAGAACATAAGAACATAAGAAAGGAGGAACACTGCAGCAGGCCTGTTGGCCCATACTAGGCACGTCCTTCACAATCCATCCCAATAACAGAATAATTGCCCAACCTAATTTTCAATTCTACCCAAGAAATAAGCTTTGCAGATTCTGGAAATAAATGGTATAAAATACCGACACAATGGAAAAATAAACACATAAGCAGTATAATGTGATCCTTTATTGACAACGTTTCGCCCACGCAGTGGGCTTTATCGAGTCACAGACAGATCTACCTGGATATTGAGCAACATGGAGATATATATAGGGTACAGTCAGGTGGAGAATGCTGGGTCAGGTGGAGAAAGCTGCATGTGAGTCTTAAAAAGTAGTGTGATAGTTAAAAACATAGTGTGACTTAAAGGACCTGCAGTGTACCATTCTTGAGTTCTAGGTGGGATAGCGTTGAAGAAGTTTCTTGGCAATAGGTTCAGCTATGTTGTAGAAGCCGTTGTTCTGGTTGAAGTTGTTGGATATACAGATGAGTGATGATTCTAGGATTCTTCGGTATTGCGTGTTGTCTTCTCTGGCGATGAGTCTTGCGTTTCTGTAGTTGATTAAATGGTTGTGTAAATTTCGGTGTTGAACACAGGCATTTCTTGAGTCGTCAGATCTGCCTGCGTACTGGTGTTCTGAAATGCGTGTTTGTAGGTCTCTGTTTTTAACTATCACACTACTTTTTAAGACTCACATGCAGCTTTCTCCACCTGACCCAGCATTCTCCACCTGACTGTACCCTATATATATCTCCATGTTGCTCAATATCCAGGTAGATCTGTCTGTGACTCGATAAAGCACTGCGTGGGCGAAACGTTGTCAATAAAGGATCACATTATACTGCTTATGTGTTTATTTTTCCTTTGCAGATTCTATTAACTCAAGTGCGAGTCCCACTTAAATCCAACCCCTCTCACTCATGTATTTATCCAACCTAAATTTGAAACTACCCAAGGTCCTAGCTTCAATGACCCTACTAGGCAGACTGTTCCACTCATCAACTACCCTATTTCCAAACCAATATTTTCCTATATCCTTTCTAAATCTAAACTTATCCAATTTGAATCCATTATTGCGGGTTCTCTCTTGGAGAGATATCCTCAAGACCTTATTTATATCCCCCTTATTAATACCCATCTTCCACTTATATACCTCGATCATGTATCCCCTCATTCTTCGTCTTACAAGTGAATGTAATTTAAAAGGGTCTTCAATCTTTCTTCATACGGAAGATTTCTAATGCTATGAATTAACTTTGTCATTCGTCGCTGAATGTTTTCTAACGAATTTATATCCATTCTGTAAAATGGAGACCAGAACTGAGCTGCATAATCTAGGTGAGGCCTTACTAATGATGTATAAAGCTGTAATATAACCGCTGGACTTCTGTTGCTTACACTTTTGATATAGAACATAAGAACATAAGAAAGGAGGAACACTGCAGCAGGCCTGTTGGCCCATTCTAGGCAGGTCCTTCACATTCCATCCCACTAACAGAATATTTGTTCAACCTAATTTTCAATGCTACCCAAGAAATAAGCTTTGATAATTTTATTTACTCATGTGCAATTCTCACTCAAATCCAACCCCTTTCACTCATGAATTTATCCAACCTAAATTTAAAACTACCCAAGGTCCTTGCTTCAAGAACCCTACTAGGCAGACTGTTCCACTCATCAACTACCCTATTTCCAAACCAATACTTTCCTATATCCTTTCTAAATCTAAACTTATCTAACTTGAATCATTATTGCGGGTTCTCTCTGGAGAGATACCCTCAAGACCTTATTTATATCCCCTTTGTTAATACCCATTTTCCACTTGTATACCTCGATCATGTCTCCCTCATTCTACGTCTTACAAGTGAATGTAATTTAAGGGTCTTCAATCTTTCTTCGTAAGGAAGATTTCTAATGCTATGTATTAATTTAGTCATTCTACGCTGAATGTTTTCTAACGAATTAATGTCCATTCTGTAATATGGAGACCAGAACTGAGCTGCGTAATCTAGGTGAGGCCTTACTAATGATGTATAAAGCTGTAATATAACCTCTGGACTTCTGTTGCTAACACTTCTTGATATAAATCCCAGTAATCTATTTGCCTTATTACGTACGCTTAGGCATTGCTGTCTTGGTTTAAGGTTGCTGCTTACCATCACCCGAAGTCCTTCTCGCAATCTGTATGGCTAAGTTCTACGTTATTTAACTTATAAGTGCTTGGGTTATGGACACTCCGAGCTTTAGAACTTTGCATTTATCTACATTGAACTGCATCTGCCATTTTTCTGACCAGGAATTGAGTTTGTCTAAATCCTCCTGTAGTTCACTGACATCTACGTCTGAATCGATTATCCTACCTATCTTCGTGTCATCAGCGAATTTGTCATATCACTAGAAATTCCCTCGTCAAGGTCATTTATATATACAGTGGTACCCGACTTACGATATTTTTCATTCCAGAATG
>WNWK01024032.1:0-30285 GCA_009830355.1 Cherax destructor | reverse complement strand
AGGGTCAACGCCCCCGCGGCCGGTCTGTGACCAGGCCTCCTGTTGGACCAGAGCCTGATCAACCAGGCTGTTACTGCTGGCCGCACGCAGTCCAACGTACGAACCACAGCCCGGCTGATCTGGTACCGACTTGAGGTGCCTGTCCAGTGCCTGCTTGAAGACAGCCAGGGGCTTGTTGGTAATCCCCTGATGTATGCTGGGAGGCAGTTGAACAATCTTGGGCCCCTCACACTTATTGTGTTGTCCCTCAACGTGCTAGTGGCACCCCTGCTCTTCATTGGGGGATGTTACATCGCCTGCCGAGTCTTTGCTTTCGTATGGAGTGATTTTTGTGTGCAAGTTTGGTACTAAGCCCTCGAGAATTTTCCATGTGTATATAATAATGTATCTCTCCGCCTGCGTTCTAGAGAGTACAGGTTTAGGAACTTCAAGCGTTCCCAGTAGTTGAGGTGGTTTATCGCACTTATGCGGGCGGTGAAGGTTCTCTGCACATTTTCAAGGTCAGCAATTTCACCCGCCTTGAAAGGTGCAGTTAGTGTGCAACAATATTCCAGCCTAGATAGAACAAGCGATCTGTAAAGTGTCAACATGGGCTTGGCATCCCTGGTTTTGAAGGTTCTCATTATCCATCCTGTCATTTTTGAGCAGATGCAATTGCTACATTGTTATGGTCCTTGAAGGTGAGATCCTCTGACATGATCACTCCCAGGTCTTTGACATTAGTTTTTCGCTCTATTGTGTGGTTGGAATTAGTTTTGTACTCCGATGAGATTTTAATTTCTTCACGTTTTCCGTATCTGAGTAATTGAAATTTCTCATCATTGAACTTCATATTGTTTTCTGCAGCCCATTTAAAGATTTGGTTTATGTCTGCTTGGAGTCTTGCAGTGTCTTCAACGGTGGACACTGTCATACAGATTCGGGTGTCATCTGCAAAGGAAGACACAGCACTGTGGCTTATATCCCTGTCAATGTCTGATATGACATGCTAAGGGTCCTACTTATTGTTAGGGATCCGACACATATGAGGGTCAGGACTATTGAGAAGGTGGTGCGGTCTCGGGAGGTGGCAGGGGTGGAAGGGGTGTACCCTCTGTATGCTTGGAAGGATATTTGGGGGAGGTTAAGGAGATTGCGGGTTCGTCCATGTGTGCGGGAGGTATTTTTCCGGTTTCTTCATGGGATCTTACCATTGGGGGTGGTGTTACATAATAGAGGCCTTAGGGTGGATGGGGTGTGTCAAGCTTGTGGGGAGGATGAAACTGCATTTCATAGTGTATATTTTTGTGAGCGTTTAGGTGTCGTGAGGGAATGGTTGGGCATGTGAGTTGCTTAGTGGGGGGGGGGTGGATTGTCAGTGTTGACGAAGCTCAGTTTGGATGTGGGAGAAGTGGGGGTGGAGGTTCAGAGAGCAGTGGTGTATGTGATAGCAGATTTTGTTTTCATTTCATGGGCTATGAGGGATAAAGGGATTAGTGAATGACGGATGGCACTGGCCGCAGGCTTTTATAGAACAAAGTGCCGAAATAGGGACATATATGGGGGGAGGTGGGTGAGGGATTTTCCTGTGGGTTACAAGGATTTCAACATGAGGGTCTTGTGGACTTTGTGAGTGTCAGGGGTATCCGACGGGCTGGTCTCCCGGGGGGGAGAGGTATTGTGAGACAATGACTGGTTGCTGGGGCTCGCTGTTGGTTAGCTTAGTTGATGGGGGGTATCACTGTTTTGTTGTATGTGTTTCTATGCACGTAGTGTGAGGAAGGGCATATATTTTGTCCTGTTTGGGGTTTTGATGTGTGGTTTTGTATTGATGTCACAGTTGTGTCTTTTTGGGAGATGGCCATGTTGGTCTCGAGACCCCCGTTGGGGTTCTCCTAATGTATATAGTGTGATAGGGGTGTTCACTCTGTGGTGTAGGTTTGTGTAGGGTGTATTGTATCTCTGCTCGCAGGTGAGTCTTCAGCATTGGTGAACAGGTGTGGCAACTGCATGATGTGTCTCCCGTTGAATTATGTGTATCGTGATGTTGCTGTATTTCTGACAGTAGACACTGATTTCACGTATTGTATAATGTACGATGTAATTTATAAATGGTTTCTATGAGTTGTGGTTGTGTGTTTTACAGTCGTTGCTCTTCTCGTTGTTGTAATGTATTGTGGGCATCACTGGAGGATGTGGATATGTGGGGCATGTAGCATCAACAGATAGGATTTTTTCATAGGGAGTGTGTGAGGTGTGTTGAGTTGTTACATTTATATTGTTTGTACGATGTATGTCTTGTACCCAGTATTTGGGACGATTGCTTAGACTTAAGTTATCACTTTATTTTATATTTTCTTTTGTATTTAAGAGTTATGTATATGTTATAATCGTGTTTTCAATAAAATAAAATAAAAAAAAAACATGGAATATCAGGAAAAATAAATAGGATGCAACTTTGAGCATCCCAACAAATATCGCGACCTCCTGTCTAAAGGAGTGTGTCGTTCTACCACATGAAAATTCTTTCGCGTGGAAATGTGGCACTCTTCAGTCCTCCATAAACAGTGCTACAACACCAACTGCCCTGAATACCATCTAAAAGGGTCCAGGATGTACAGATCCCATAAGACAAACCATATTAGTTACGACAACGCCACTCCAAGTGATATTTTAGTGGCAGGAAAGGAAGAAAGAAAATGGAAGGAAATAAATAAAATAGTTCACCACCTTGGAGCCTTGTTGTACTGGAGGCACAACCAGTGGCCACCCATGGCCCCCCAGAACCACAACTACTGATGTTAATAACAAAATCCTCCCATCACACACACAATACGACCCTGTTTATATTTTCTAATATACAGGACCTTAAGCCATCCACCAACAACAAAATACCTTTCATCAGTGGACTTATGTAGGAGTCAAATGCGGTGTTTGCAGCCTTCACAGAGACCCATACGAAAGACCACTTTGACAACGAAATATGGATAACTGGATACAACTATTTTAGATGCGACAGAAAGAACAGGCAACAAGAGAAGGTTGGCCTGTATGTCAAAAAGTCGCTTATCTGCACAAAGATGCTGAACACCACAAATGATGTAGCTGAAGTTCTAACAACAAAGATCAAGAACCAAAACCTGGTCACCGTGGTTGTATATAAGCCACCAGATGCAACTTCACAACAGTTCAAGGAACAGCTACTGAAAATCTATTAGTGTCTGGAAAGCCTTCCAGCCCCATCCCTAAACATCTTGCTGCTTGGTGATTTCAACCTAAGACATACAAAATGGAAGAATGTAGAAAATTATGTTATAGCAGAAATAATCCCTGGAGGCAGCGCAGATGAAAAGTCACACACACATGAGCTGCTAAATCTCTGCAATAAACACACCCTAATTCAGCAGGTAGTTGAGCCAACAAGACTAGAAAACACACTTGACCTTATTTTCACAAATAATGAGGACCTGGTAAGAAACAAACCAATATAAAAAACGACTAATTCCGATCACAATCTAATCGAAGTTCTGACTTACATGCCCAGGCGTCCTGCCCAGCAAAATGCACGTAGCTGTGAAGGTGTCTTCACTAAATTCAATTTCAACAACAAGAACATCAACTGGGATCAGGTGAAACATGTCTTAAATGAAACATGATGAGAAGATATCTTAAATAACACGGATCTAAAGCAGTGCCTTGAAAGGATTAGCTTCTTGGCCGCTGAAGTATGTTCAAGGCATATTTCTCTATGAGAAAAGAAGAGAAGTAAACTGGAGAGAGAGATGCTCCCTCTACAGAAGACGATAAAGAATCACTGAGCTCCTCAAGAACGCTTGATTATCTGATACACGGAAGGAAGCGTTAAAGGATTCATAGAGAATCCAGGAGAGGCAAGAGGAGCTAAAATTTATTAGTGAAATTGTAGAAATTCGAAATATTTGTTTTCATATGCCAAAAAATAAGGCAATAACTACATGTAGTATATGGCCGTTGCTGAAGCAAGACGGGACTTACACAGATGACAACAAACAAATGAGTCAGATACTGAAATATCAAGACGACTCTGTGTTTAGCCAGCCACTAATCACTCTGAGGATCCACAATCCAAATTATTTTTTCATGAATGAGCCTCAAAATTTCGTCAGTGTATGCCAAATTTCTGACATTACCCTAAGTCCATTGGACTTTGAGAAAGCCACTGGCAACATGCCCATGCACTCGGCCATAGGCCCAGACTCATGGAACTCTGTGTTTATTTACAACTGCAAGAAACTCCTTTTGCATGCTCAAAGTATGCTATGAAGAAGAAGAATATACACAGGGGAAATTCTACAGTCACTAAAAACAAATGATATCGCCCCTCGCCATATAGGTGGGAGTAAAGCATTAGCTAAGAACTATAGCCAAATAGCTCTAACGTCCCACATCATAAAAATCATTGAAAGAGTACTAAAAAACATGATTGCAAACCACTTGGATTCCCAAAAAATGCACAATCCAGGGCAACATAACATGGATTCAGAGCGGGTCTCTCCTGCCTCTTGCAACTACTGGATCACTATGATATGGTCTTGGATGCACTGGAAGACAAGCAGAATGCAAATGGATTTGACAAGTGCGATCATGGTGTAATAGCGCACAAAGTGCGTACTAAAGTGATAACTGGTAATTTCGGCAAATGGATCTTCAACTTTCTAACCAATCGAACACAAATAGTAGTGGTAAACTGAGTTAAATCGGATGCTGCCACAGTGAAAAGCTCTGTTCCACAAAGCACAAGACTCGCCCCCCATTATGTTCCTCATCCTCATATCAGACATAGACAGAGATGTAAACCATAGCACCGTGTCATACTTTGCAGACGATACTAAGATCTGCATGAGACTGTCATCCATTGAGGACACGGCAAATCTCCAAGAAGATATATAAACCAAGTTTTCCAATGGGCAACGAAAAATAATATGATGTTTAATAAAGACAAATTCCAACTACTCCGTTATGGAAAACTGGAGGAAATAATAACTAGAACTGAGTATACTACAAACTCTGATCATACAATAGAGCGGAAAAGTAATGTGAAGGACCTGGGAGTGGTAATGTCTGAGGATTTTACTTTCAAAGATCACAACAGTGCCACTATCATATCTAAGAAGGAAATGATAGAATGGATAAAGAGAACGTTAATAAACAAGAAATGCCAAATCAATGATGAGTTTTTTAAATCACTTGTTCTCTCTAAGCTGGAATACTGCTGTACATTAACATCTCCTTTCAAAGTAGGTAAAATTGCACATCTAAAGAACGTACAGAGAACCTTTCCTGCCCATAATATAATATAATATATATTTATTTACTACAGGTACATGTACAAGGTATACAGACCATAGCTGACATCAATGACATACTACTATATAGAAATCTCCTTGTTATGCTGAGCATTTCCCGCAAATTAGGTCAGTTTTGTCCCAGGATGCGATCCACACCAGTCGACTAGGTACCATTATTACTGAACATGCACAACCGCTTCTTAAAGTTATGTATAGATCCTGCCTCCATTACATCATTTCCCAGACTATTCCACTTCCTGACAACTCTGTGACTGAAGAAATACTTCCTAACGTCCCTGTGATTCATCTGAGTCTTCAACTTCCAACTGTGACCCCTTGTTGCTGTGTTCCATCTCAGGATCATCCTGTCTCTGTCCACATTCTCGATTCCTCTCAGTATTTTTCAAGTCGTTATTATATCCTCCCTATCTCTCCTGTCCTCCAGTGTCGTCAGGTCGATTTCCCTTAACCTCTCCTCGTAGGACATACCCTTCAGCTCCGGGAATAGTCTTGTTGCAAACCTTTGCACTTTCTCTAGTTTCCTTACGTGCTTGGCTAGGTGCGGGTTCCAAACTGGTCCGGCATACTCCAATATAGGCCTAACGTACACGGTGTACAGGGTCCTGAACGACTCCTTATTGAGATGTCGGAATGCTGTTCTTAGGTTTGCTAGGAGCCCGTATGTTGCAGCAGTTATTTGGTTGATGTGCGCCTCAGGAGATGTGCCCGGTGTTATACTCACCCCAAGATCTTTTCCTTAAGTGAGGTTTGTAGTCTCTAGCCCCTAGATTATACTCCGTCTGCGGTCTTCTTTGCCCTTCCCCAATCTTCATGACTTTGCACTTGGTGGGGTTGAACTCCAGGAGCCTGTTGCTGGACCAGGCCTGCAGCCTGTCCAAATCCCTTTGTAATTCTGCCTGGTCCTCGTTCGATTGACTTCTCATCAACTTCACATTATCTGCAAACAGGGACACTTCGGATCCTATTCCTTCCGTCAAGTCGTTCACAAACACCAGAAACAGCACCGGTTCTAGGACTGACCCCTGTGGAACCCCGCTCGTCACCGGCGCCCACTCTGACACCTCGCCACGTACCATGACTCACTGTTGTCTTCCTGACAGGTATTCCCTGATCCATTGCAGTGCCTTCCCTGTTTTCCCTGCGTAAGGAAACGCGCCCAACCTTTCCAACCTTTGCCGGGAATCGAGCCTGGACCCTCACCGTGTGAAGCGAGCGCTTTTACCACCAGCCCACGGGCCACCGTAAAGTTCCGTCAAACACCTTAACTACTGGGAACGCTTGGAAGCACTTGATTTGTACTCGTTGGAGCGCAGGCGAGAGAGATACATCATAATCTACACTTGGAAAATCTTAGAAGTAATGGTCACTAATCTGCACACTGAAATCATTGTACAAAAGCAAAACAATGAGCAGGCAGTGCAAAATACTCCCATGAAAACACAGTAAGTGTGAGGGGCTCAAGACTGTTCAACAGCCTCCCACCATGCATAAGAGGAATTACCAATAGACCCCTTGTCTGCCTACAAGAGGGAGCTGAATAGATACTTAAAGTTGGTGCCGGACCAGCCGGGCTGTTGTTGGTATGTTGGACTACGTGCTGTCAACAGAAACAGCCTGGTTGATCAGGCCCTGATCTACCGGGAGGCCTGGTCATGGACCGGGCCACGGGGGCGTTGATCCTCGGAGTACCCTCCAGGTAGGTAGGTAGGTAGGTAGACCCCAGGTCTACGTACCTACCAGGAACTGCAACCATAACGATGCCATGTCTGTCACTCCCACATTTATATCACATATAATATAACACTTGAATTATTCCCTGACATACTGTACATCGCCCATCCTACCCCGTTATTATCTGTGTGAAATAGTTTATTGCAGTCTATGTGGCACTCAGCAGTAAGTAGGCAAATAATTTAGTTAGGAACGTTTACACATAAATACAGTTACACAAATTATCATACACAGTAACATATGTGTAAATTACCTAGAATAACCAAAAAAAAGTCAAAGTGACTGACTTCATTCTGGTACTTAAACCTTAAGAGTTGAAACAACTAAGTAACTCAACTGTGTGAAAATCAGTCATAATAAAAGGAGATATACTAGGAACACGGTAAACTGAGTTATTTGCATTAACATTAAATAATATCAGCTTACAATAATTGGTACACGAATGTTAGCTATACAGGGAATCACTCCTCCGTGTCTGTAGCAGATACCAGTAGTTAGTCTGTTGGGTTTAGTCCTGACTATTTCTCTTCTCCTTCAGCTCTTCCTCTCACCGGCTATTCTTCGTCTGTCCCCACTTCCCCCTCGCCCCTAGTGGGTCCTTACCTGAGAGTCTGAACTGAACTGAACTGTGTCTGTAGCTTCCTTCACTAGGCACCTCTTTGCTCTCTTCCTGAACTTACTCATGCTAGGGTAGGCTTTCACATGTGCAGGCAGTCCATTATACTTCTTTATTACTGCACAATATAAGGGGTTTAAAGCCTGACTATATATTGTAGGTACTACAAAATTATGTTCACTTCCCATGATATCATAGTACTTGTTTTGGTTCCCAGCCTTGACACACTTGGCACCATCATGCTCTGGACACTGCTTCTGAACAATTTTATGAACGTGATTGGGTCAAAGAGGATTCCCAGATACTATTTCACTGAAGATACTGAAGTGATGGATTCCCCATTTCAGTTTATTTTTAGTGTCAAAGAGTGTGGCTTCTGTTTTCCCGAGGTGTAACGATAGTTTTTGTCTACTATTTGCTGCAGGACTCTAGTGAATTATATTTACTATATCTTGTGGGTTTTGACCTGACATTAACAGAAAACTGTAGTCTGTATACAACAGAAGCTTACACTTGACACTGGTGGGCATGTCATTTATATAACAAAGGACCAGTAGGAACCCAGAATACTGCCTTGGGGAACCCCACATGCTATCAGCAGGGGTTGTGATTCTGTGCTGTTGATCTTGACAATTTGTTTCCTGTTGCTCAGGTAGGAATTAAACCAGTCTACAGAACCTATGCCCATAGCTTGTAGTTTCGTTCATCATATATTGTGGTTGAACAAACACCGAAGGCCTTTTGCAAGTCTTAGGTTACCATCCCTATGAGATATCCTAGCGTCAGTTGAGTTTTCACAAAATCCATCAGATTAATTAGGGAGAATGTTTTTGTCATTGGGAGTCATGGTAAGCAGAAATCTAAAGCCAAGACAACAGTGCCTAAGTGTGCGCAATAAGGCTAACAGATTACTAGGATTTATTTCAAGAAGTATAAGCAACAGAAGTCCAAAAGTTATTTTACAGCTCTATACATCACTAGTGAGACCTCATTTGGATTATGCAGCTCAGTTTTGGTCTCCTTACTACAGGATGGATATAGATTCATTGGAGAACATACAAAGAAGAATGACTAAAATGATTTACAGTATAAGAAATCTCCCGTATGAAGATAGACTTAGAGCATTGAATCTCCACTCTCTGGAGAGACGTAGAATGAGGGGAGATATCATCGATGTGTACAAGTGGATGATGGGCATAAACAAAGGAGATATTAATAAAATACTGAGGATATCGAACCAAGTAAGAACCAGAAATAACGGATTTAAATTGGATAAATTTAGATTTAGAAAGGACATAGGCAAGTACTGGTTTTCGAACAGAGTTGTAGATGCGTGGAACAATCTTCCGAGTAGGGTGATAGAGGCTAGGACCTTGGGTGGCTTTAAAAAGAGATTGGACAAATATATGAGTGGGAGGGGCTGGGTTTGATTAGTGTCGTGAGTACAGGAGTAAATTCTTAGGTAGTGGTGGTTTTGATAAGGACCTGCCTTGTATGGGCCAGTAGGCCTTCTGCAGTGTTCCTCCATTCTTATGTTCTTATGTTCTAAGATACTTAACTACTTGACAGTACACAGAATTCTTCAAAATTTTGGACATCACAGTGAGTATACTAACAGGCCTATAGTTGCTGACGTCAGACCTACTATTTTTTCTAGAAGATAGGAGTAACTCTGGCCTCATTGAACCTCTCCGGAACGGTGTTGGTGTTGGACAAATTTATTATGTGCGCAATGGGGACTGACAGTTCTAGGAATTTGACTGGGATGTTATCTGGCTTGGTGCTTTTAGTTGCGTTAAACTTGCTAAGTTCTTTTCGCACGAAGTCATAAGATACACCTACTAGTTTGGGGTGACGCGTTTATAACTGTAGTAATACACACACAACAGTTGTGTAGTATGAATTAAAATAATCTGCCACTTTAGTTGTTTCGTGGCATACCTCGTTACCGATATTTAGTACAATGTTAGATCTATCTACAGGTTTATGGCTGTTTCCCAACTCTTTTAGTTGCTGCCAGATCTTTCTGGGGATGTTCTTGTATTCTTAAATTTTTGAGCAATAGTGCCTTGCCTTTGCTCCTTTCATAAACCTCTGCACTGTTTCTCACCCTTTGAAATTCATTTGGAGCTGCAGTATCCTCTTTGTTTGCCCTAAATCATTTTAGCTACTCTGAATCTGATATTATCTAATATCTCAGCAGTTATCCAGGGTTCAGTGCTTCGTTTAATCCTAACCTCTTTAATTGGGGCATTAAATATGGTTTAGAATTTTTCCCAGGTATCATTTACGTTTGTGCAACTTGTTGTCACTGTCCAATCACAATTATGTAGCCTATTTACCAGTGCTTCTTTGCGGTAACTTTTAGGTGACCTCATTTTTAATTGCCTTGTGTAGGCCTATCCGTTCCCTGAATATTTTCCAGGTGCAACAAGTGATGAAATGACCACTAAGACCTGTGTTAATGACACCTGACAGACTAATGTTATGAGAGTGGTTACAGTGTATGTGGTCGAGTATGGTGACCTAGAACTGTGTGATCCGGGTTGGTGCATTAACTGAGTGTAACTATTAATCCTACCTGGAGTCTACCTGGAGAGAATTCCAAGGGTCAACGCCCCAGCGGCCCGGTCTGTGACCAGGCCTCCTGTTGGACCAAAACCTGATCAACCAGGCTGTTACTGCTGGCCGCACGCAGTCCAACGTACGAACCACAGCCCGGCTGATCAGGTACCGACTTGAGGTGCCTGTCCAGTGCCTGCTTGAAGACAGCCAGGGGTGTGTTGGTAATCCCCCTGATGTATGCAGGGAGGCAGTTGAACAATCTTGGGCCCCTGACACTTATTGTGTTGTCCCTCAACGTGCTAGTGGCACCCCTGCTCTTCATTGGGGGGATGTTACATCGCCTGCCGAGTCTTTTGCTTTCGTAGGGAGTGACTCTCGTGTGCAAGTTTGGCACTAAGCCCTCGAGAATTTTCCATGTATATATATAATGTATCTCTCCCGCCTGCGTTCTAGAGAGTACAGGTTTAGGAACTTCAAGCGTTCCCAGTAGTTGAGGTGGTTTATCGCACTTATGCGTGCGGTGAAGGTTCTCTGCACATTTTCAAGGTCAGCAATTTCACCCGCCTTGAAGGGTGCAGTTACTGTGCAGCAATATTCCAGCCTAGATAGAACAAGCGATCTGTAAAGTGTCAACATAGGCTTGGCATCCCTGGTTTTGAAGGTTCCATTATCCTAGACGTTGCTTATACCTATTTACATAACCCATTATTTTATTGATAACATATATTGAAGTCTCCCAGTATTACTGTCTAGCAATTGTGCTCAGTTATGGACAAGACTCTTGAAAAGTTTT
Source organism: Cherax destructor (assembly GCA_009830355.1). Classification (NCBI taxonomy): domain Eukaryota; kingdom Metazoa; phylum Arthropoda; class Malacostraca; order Decapoda; family Parastacidae; genus Cherax; species Cherax destructor. The sequence continues at coordinate 19,253 of WNWK01024032.1, read as the reverse complement.
CTAAGAACTGATCATGGGTGGGGAGGGGGCGGTAACTAGTTCCTACTAGAATGGGTTTGGTCTTGGGTAGCAACACCTCAAACCATAAAATCTCAAGTTTATTGACATACATGTCGGGTCTCGGGTTGTAGGTTAAGTTACTCTTACATAAGCACATACTCCACCACCTTGTCTATTTCTATCCAAGCGTTTTATATTGTAATCTTCTATTTTAACTTTGTCGTGAGTCACTATGTAATCTAACCAGGAGTCAGAGATGAATATAACTGTCGCCTTAGTCTTGTTTGTTGTCATCCTAATCTCTGACATATTGTGTAAAAGCGATCTAGCATTGGCATGAATAAAGTGATGACCTTCTTTCTTAAACAGTCGTAATCATCAACATGTGGCAAAGTTCATTTGTTGAAAAAAATGTTTGACAAATTAAGATGGACACTACTAAAGAGTAATGGAGTTAAAGTGCATTTGTTGCATAATAACTTACATGTATCACCATTAACATACCAAACAAACATCTGTTGTGCACCCTCCCCTTACACAATTCACATATGGTGTATTTACTATTTTTCCTCCGTCCTTTAGTACAGTGTAGACTTATGTCTAATGATATTTGATCTGGTAACAACGTTAGGTGTGTGGCCTCACGTTGACCTAGGCAGTCATTACAAACACAGTTAAAGTTATCACTTCTGGCTACTAATTCATCATCAGTAATGGTGGCTAGGCATCTAACGTGGTGCCATTCCTAACATACATCACGGGTAATCGCTCAGCTGCAGCTGCCCACACCTTTGCTAAAGTACACACAAAAACACCTTATTTGTCTCCTACACATTAATTTGAATATCGCCACATAACAATGCCACAATTAGTGCAGTACGCCGCTGTTTTGTTTATTTGGGTATGTGGTGTTGCCATCCTTGCGTATGTTGTGTTGCCATACCTTGCGTATGTGGTGTTATCATACCTTGCGTATGTTGTGTTGCCATACCTTGCGTATGTGGTGTTATCATACCTTGCGTATGTGGTGTTGCCATACCTTGCGTATGTGGTGTTGCCATACCTTGCGTATGTGGTGTTGCCATACCTTGCGTATGTGGTGTTGCCATACCTTGCGTATGTGGTGTTGCCATACCTTGCGTATGTGGTGTTGCCATACCTTGCGTATGTGGTGTTGCCATACCTTGCGTATGTGGTGTTGCCATACCTTGCGTATGTGGTGTTGCCATACCTTGCGTATGTGGTGTTGCCATGCCATGCCATACTTTAGTTGTTGACAAGATGGCAACTCAGAGTCTTTCACTGTAAAGGGTGCCATTACTCCAGTTGCCTTTTCCAGCCACAATGGTTGATTTCCTTCTGCAGTGAATTGCAGCATAAATACAAACACAATTTTGGCAGCCTTCTCCCGCCTGCCATCTTCCCACTTACCCAGACACTCTCACTCCCACTTTCCCAGACACTCTCACTCCCACTTTCCCAGACACTCTCACTCCCACTTTCCCAGACACTCTCACTCCCACTTACCCAGACACTCACTCCCACTTTCCCAGACACTCTCACTCCCACTTTCCCAGACACTCTCACTCCCACTTACCCAGACACTCTCACTCCCACTTTCCCAGACACTCTCACTCCCATTAAAACTCCCGCAACAGATTTTGCTCTTCCCAGATTACTAGCGCAGCAAACAATCTTAGAGGTGGCATTTAAACTCACCTCTTAATATTCACTACCAATCCAGCTGGTGGTAGCTAATACATTCCTGCCATCAGGGTTCCTGCTGTCTGTCCCCCTCACGTTATCAGGGTTCCTGCTGTCTGTCCCCCTCACGTCATCAGGGTTCCTGCTGTCTGTCCCCCTCACGTCATCAGGGTTCCTGCTGTCTGTCCCCCTCACGTCATCAGGGTTCCTGCTGTCTGTCCCCCTCACGTCATCAGGGTTCCTGCTGTCTGTCCCCTCACGTCATCAGGGTTCCTGCTGTCTGTCCCCCTCACGTCATCAGGGTTCCTGCTGTCTGTCCCCCTCACGTCATCAGGGTTCCTGCTGTCTGTCCCCCTCACGTCACTTTTTGCCCAGTTTCAAGACAAGTGTCTCACATGGCAGACTTAAAGGTTCTTGTCGAATGTCGAATATTAGCCACCTGCATCCCACCTGAAGAGGCTGGCATCCTGTTGTTTTAGTTACACTTCCGCTTGGGAAGAACCGCCTATACGTAGGTGACCGTAGGGGTGATGTTACAGTGGCGACTGTCCAGTGTCCTCGTCCTTCCTTCACTTGGCATGGTGGGTAGAAACCGCCTTTATGGACCCGACCGTAAGGCTGATGTTACCACGGGTGTGGTCATCCTCGTCCTACCTTTAATCGGCAGTTGGCTTACATCTCCATCTGCTCTAGAATTTTAGTACAGTTGCAATTTCCATTGTTGCTTCTTGTCTGTGGCTCCTGTTCACCTCTGTGCATGATCAGGGTGTACTTAGATCATGACAGTTTGTAAAGCAACTTCTCAGGAAGTTGTTCCCCTCCTGGGATCACTTCTCTGCAAGGATAAAACCTTTCACATGTTTCCTACACATGCTGCCTTGTTATAGCACACACACACACACACACACACACACACACACCCATATATATATATATATACACACACACAGGCAGGACTTCAAAGAGACCTGGACAGGCTGGACACGTTGTCCAGTATTACAACCTCAGGTTCAATGGCCTGTTTTCCTGAGTGTAAAAGGGAGCTTGGAGCAAAGAAACACAGTAGAAGATGCTTAGAAATTGTATTTCCTTCACCAAGCAGTTTGATTAATATCAGACTTTTGTCTTTTCCTTCACCAATTATTACAAAAAGGGCTTTACAATTATTTACACTATATACACAAAGAGTAGTATTTAGTGCACGCCACGGTTGTCTAGGCTAAACAGCAGCCAAAAGACAGACAGTTTGTAGTTTACTTCTTATAATATCACGCAGCTGCGCAGCATTAAGGGTACGCTGGTATTCAACGCCAATAGAACGAGCGATACGCCAACAACGCTGTAGAGAGAGTTTGGGCAACTTTAGTAGAGTTAACTCAGACACTAACCATCTGACTCGAATAGGTGGCATTAACCCTCAACTTAACACGCTGTAGCGCTATGCACGGTACGACTGCAGGTTACTCACACGATAGCAGAGCTGACACGCAATAGCAAAGCCAATATGCACACACAATAGCAAGGCTGACACGCAATAAATCAAATTGCAGATACTCACAATAGCAGGCTGACCATAGCGAAGCGAATGCAAAGATGACACACAAAATTCGTGAAGCATTGGCAAAGCGTAAGCAATGCCAGATAGCAAGCTATCTAGATACAAGACTAGCTCCTGCGCGAACTTCAACTCTAAGCTCAACTCCTGCTCTAAGTCTCTAAATTCAGCTCCGGGACAGGCTACCCATATTACAACCTTAGGTTCAATGGCCTGTTATCCTGAGTGTAAAAGGGAGCTTGGAGCAAAGAAACACAGTAGAAGATGCTTAGAATTTGTATTTCCTTCACCAAGCAGTTAGATTAATACCAGACTTTTGTCTTTTCCTTCACCAATTATTACAAAAAGGGCTTTACAATTATTTACACTATATACACAAAGATTAGTATTAGTGCACGCCACGGTTGTCTAGGCTAAACAGCAGCCAAAAGACAGACAACTTTCCACAATTAGCTCTATGCAGGAATTCCAATGACAAACTGCTAGTGGTATCCACGTCACCTTTGTCATTGTTAAACTCGCATTTTAATTGGCTGAACCGAGTCGTTGATTTGATGATGGGGCCCCATCGCCAAACCCTTAACGATGGTTCGCTGGTTGGAGGGGAGCCTATGTGGGTGTGTTTAACATGCTCCGAATATAGATTACATACTCTTTGCAAGCAACATCAAGCAACTGGTTTCTCGAGTTTAACCCTGCTAAATGCAAAGTCATGAAGATCAGGGAAGGGCAAAGAAGACCGCAGACAGAATATAGGCTAGGTGGCCAAAGACTGCAAACCTCACTCAAGGAGAGAGATCTTGGGGTGAATATAACACCGAGCACGTCTCCGGAAGCACACATCAACCAGATAACTGGTGCAGCAAATGGGCGACTGGCAAACCTGAGAATAGCGTTCCGATACCTTAGTAAGGAATCGTTCAAGACACTGTACACCGTGTACGTCAGGTTCATATTGGAGTATGCAGCACCAGCTTGGAACCCACACCTGGTCAAACACGTCAATAAATTTGAGAAAGTGCAAAGGTTTGCTACAAGGATAGTTCCAGAGCTAAGGGGAATGTCCTATGAAGAAAGGTTAAGGGAAATAGGCCTGACAACACTGGAGGACAGGAGGGTTAGGGGAGACATGATAACGACATACAAAATACTGCGTGGAATAGATAAGGTGGACAGAGACAGTATGTTCTAGAGAGGGGACACATAAACAAGGGGTCACAATTGGAAGTTGAAGACTCAGACGAGTCAAAGGGATGTTAGGAAGTATTTCTTCAGTCATAGAGTTGTCAGGAAGTGGAATAGTCTAGCAAGTGATGTAGTGGAAGCAGGAACCATACATAGCTTTAAGACGAGGTATGATAAAGCTCATGGAGCAGGGAGAGTGAGGACCTAGTAGTGGTCATTGAAGAGGCGGGGGCCAGGAGCTGAGTCTCGACCCCTGCAACCACAAATACGTGAGTACACACACACACTACGCGGTAGCCGTGCGCGCACACACTACCCACCCGGCAGCCGTGCATGCACACACAATACCCAGCAGCCGTGCACACACATTACCCGCCAGTCGTGCACACGCACTACCCGGCAGCCGTGCACTCACACTATCCGGAAGCCGTGCACACATACACACTACCCAGCAGCCGTGCACACACTCACACACACTACCCGGCAGCCGTGCACACACACACACACTACCCGACAGCAGTGCACACACACACACACACTACCTGACAGCAGTGCACACACACACACACACACGAGATTTAAGGAAGTATCTACAGTGGAGACAGGAAGGACCCTGGGAAGACAGAACAGATGGGTACACTAACAAGGAAAAAAACAACAAGTGTTGGATGACACACACAACTGTGGAGGAGGTGAAGAAGCTTCTAAGTGACCTCGATACCTCAAAGGTGGTGGGACCGGACAACATCTCCCCGTGGGTCCTTAGAGAGGGAGCACAGACGCTGTGTGTGCCACTAACCACAATCTTCAACACATCCCTTGAAACTGGGCAACTACCTGAGGTATTCAAGACGGCAAATGTAGTTCGCATTTTAAAAAAAAAAGAGACAGAAACGAGGCACTAAACTATAGACCAGTGTCACTGACGTGTATAGTATGCAACGTCATGGAGAAGATTATCAGGAGGAGAGTGGTGGAGCACCTGGAATGGAACAAGATTACAAATGACAACCAGCAAGGATTTATGAAAGGCAAATCCTGTGTCACAAACCTACCGGAGTTTTATAACAAGGTAACAGAAGTAAGACAAGAGAGAGAAGGGTGGGTTGATTGCATTTTCTTGGGCTGCAAGAAGGTCTTCGACACAGTTCCTCACAAGAGGACTGAGTGCAGAAGCTAGAGGATCAGGCACGTATAACAGGAAAGGAACTGCAATGGATCAGAAAATACCTGACAAGGAGGCAACAAAAAGTCAATATACGGGATGAGGTATCACAGTGGGCGCCTGTGACGAGCGGGGTCCCACAGGGGTCAGTCCAAGGACCAGTGCTATTTTTGGCATATGTGAATGACATGATGGAAGGGATAGACTCAGAAGTGTCCCTGTTCGCAGACGATGTGAAGTTAATGAGAATTCAATCGGACGAGGACCAGGCAGAACTACAAAGTGATCTGGACAGGCTGCAGGCCTGGTCCAGCAACTGGATTGGGGAAGGGCAAAGAAGACCCCAGACAGAGTACAGTCTAGGGGGCCAGAGACTACAAGCCTCACTCAAGAAAAAAGATCTTGGGGTGAGTATAACACCGGGCACATCTCCTGAGGCGCACATCAACCAAATAACTGTTGCAGCATACGGGCACCTAGGAAACCTAAGAACAGCATTCCGACATCTTAATAAGGAATCGTTCTGGACCCTGTACACTGTGTACGTTAGGCCCATATTGGAGTATGCAGCACCAGTTTGGAACCCACACCTAGCCAAGCTTGTAAAGAAACTAAAGAAAGTGCAAAGTTTTGCAACAAGACTAGTCCCGGAGCTAAGGGGAGGAGAGGATAAGGAAAATCGACCTGACGACACTGGAGGACAGGAGAGATAGGGGGGACATGATAACAACATATAAAATGCTGAGACGAATTGACAAGGTGGTCAGAGACAGAATGTTCCAGATATGGGACACAGCAACAAGGGGACACAGTTGGAAGTTGAAGACTCAGATGAATCACAGGGATGTTAGAAAGTATTTCTTCAGTCACAGAGTGGTCAGGAAGTGGAATAGTTTGGGAAGCGATGTAGTGGAGGCAGGTTCCATTCATAGCTTTAAGAAGAGGTATGATAAAGCTCATGGAGCAGGGAGAGTGACCCAGTAGCGGCCAATGAAGAGGCGGGGCCAGGAGCTATGATTCGACCCCTGCAACCACAACTAGGTGAGTACAAATAGGTGAGTACACACATACACAACACACACACACACACACACACACACACACACACACTCACACACACACACACACACACACACACTCACACACACACACACACAGCTGAGTCTCGACCCCTGCAACCACAATTAGGTGAGTACACTCACACACACACACACACTCACATACACTCACACACACACTCACACACATGAGCACATGAGCAGAGCGAAGCTACTGGTCATGGGCGATTTCAACCACAGGGAGATCGACTGGGAGAACCAAGAACCACGTGGGGGTCCAGAAACTTGGAGAGCCAAGATGATGGATGTGGTACTGGAAAACCTGATGCACCAACATGTCAGGGACACGACCAGAGTGAGAGGAGAAGATGAACCAGCAAGACTGGACCTTGTATTCACCCTGAACAGCTCAGATATTAAAGACATAACACACGAGAGCCCCCTGGGAGCCAGTGACCATATGGTGCTGAGCTTTGAGTACATTGTAGAGCTACAGGTGGAGAGGGAAAACGGTACCGAAAGAGACAAACCAGATTTTAAAAGAGGAAACTACACAGGCATGAGGAATTTCCTGCAGGAGGTTCAGTGGGAAAGGGAAATGGATGGACAGACAATAAATGAAATGATGGAATACGTAGGGGCAAAGTGCAAGGAGGCAAAGGAACGGTTTATACCCAGAGGAAAAAGATTAAACGGGAAGGCCAGAAAGAGCCCCTGGTTTACCCAAAGGTGCAGGGAGGCAAAGACTCAGAGTGTCAGAGAATGGAAAAGGTACAGAAGGCAAAGAACCCAAGTAAACAAAGAGAATAGTAGAAGAGCTAGAAACGAGTATGCACAGGTACGGAGGGAGGCCCAGAAACAGTACGAAAACGACATAGCATCGAAAGTTAAGTCCGACCCGAAGCCCATGTACAGTCACATCAGAAGGAAGACAACAGTTAAAGACCAGGTGATAAGGCTGAGGAGAGAAGATGGGGAACTCACAAGCAACGATCAAGAGGTATGTGAGGAGCTCAACTTGAGGTTTAAGGAAGTATTCACAGTGGAGGAAGGAAGGCAGCTGGGTAGACAGGATGGGGTGCATCACCAACAAGGGATGTATCAAGTGCTAGAGGGCATACACACAACTGAGGAGGAGGTGAAGCAGTTACTCAGTGACCTTGATACCTCAAAGGCGATGGGTCCGGACAATATCTCCCTGTGGGTTCTTCGGGAAGGAGCTGAGGTACTGAGTGTGCCACTTACCATAATATTCAACACATCCCTTGAAATGGGCAGATACCTGAGGTATGGAAGAAGGCCAATGTAGTCCCCATCTTTAAAAAGGAGACAGAAAAGAGGCACTAAACTATAGACCGGTGTCACTTACATGTATAGTGTGCAAAGTCCTGGAGAAAATCATCAGGAAAAGAATGGTGGAGCACCTCGAGCTGAACAGGATAATAAACACCAGACAGCACGGATTCCGGGAAGGCAAATCCTGTGTAATAAACCTCCTAGAGTTCTATGATAAAGTAACAGAGGTAAGGCAAGAGAGAGAAGGGTGGGTTGATTGCATTTTCCTGGACTGCAGGAAGGCCTTCGACACAGTTCCTCACATGAGATTAGTAAAGAAGTTGGAAGAACAAGCGTGTATAACAGGAAGGGCACTGGAATGGATCAGGGAATACCTCACAGGGAGGCAACAACGGGTCATGGTGCGTGATGAGGTATCACAGTGGGCGCCTGTGACGAGCGGCGTACCGCAGGGGTCAGTCCTAGGACCAGTGTTATTCTTGGTATATGTAAACGACATGACGGATGGGATAGACTCAGAAGTGTCTCTGTTCGCAGATGATGTGAAATTAATGAGGAGAATCACATCGGAAGAGGACCAAGCAGGACTTCAAACAGACCTGGACAAGCTTGACATCTGGTCTAGCAACTGGCTTCTCGAATTCAATCCCACCAAATGCAAAGTCATGAAGATCGGAGAAGGACAAAGAAGACCGCTGACAGAGTACAGGCTAGGTGGACAAGGGCTACAAACCTTGGCAAAGGAGAAAGACCTTGGGGTGAGTATAACGCCAAGTACGTCTCCGGAGGCACACATCAACCAGAAAACTGCGGCAGCATATGGGCGACTGGCAAACCTAAGATTAGCGTTCCGTTACCTAAACAAGGACTCGTTCAAGACACTGTACACCGTGTACGTCAGGCCCATACTAGAATATGCAGCACCAGTCTGGAACCCACACCTGGTCAAGCACGTAAAGAAACTAGAGAAAGTGCAAAGGTTTGCGACAAGGCTAGTTCCACAACTCAGGGGTCTGTCCTATGAAGAAAGGTTGAGGGAAATAGGACTAACAACACTGGAGGAAAGAAGGGTCAAGGGAGACATGATAACGACATACAAAATACTGCGGGGAATCGACAAGGTAGACAGGGACAGGATGTTCAAGAGAGGGAACACAGAAACAAGGGGACACAACTGGGAGCTGAAGACTCAGATGAGTCAAAGGGATGTTAGGAAGCATTTCTTCAGCCACAGAGTAGTCAGGAAGTGGAATAGTCTAGAGAAAGATATAGTGGAGGCAGGAACCATACATAGTTTTAAGACAAGGTATGATAAAGCTCATGGAGCAGGGAGAGCAGAGACCTAGTAGCGGACAGCGAAGAGGCGGGGCCAGGAGCTGAGTCTCGACCCCTGCAACCACAATTAGGTGAGTACAATTAGGTGAGTACTCACACACACACACACGCATGGTGGCTAGCGCGATTGCTTCACGCACTGAGGGCCCGGGTTCAATTCCCGGCGGGGCTGAAACATTTCGAAGTGTTTCGTTACACACACACACACACACACACACACACATACATACAACAGGCCTAGTGTCTAATCGACATGTGCCTAGGACAAAATGGTAACTAACTAACACTCACACACACACACACACAATGGATTCCTTAACAAGGAATCGTTCAAGACACTGTACACCGTGTACGTCAGGCCCATACTAGAATATGCAGCACCAGTCTGGAACCCACACCTGGTCAAGTACGTAAAGAAACTAGATAAAGTGCAAAGGTTTGCGACAAGGTTAGTTCCACAACTCAGGGGTCTGTCCTATGAAGAAAAAATTGAGGGAAATAGGACTAACAACACTGGAGGACAGAAGGGTTAGAGGAGACATGATAACGACATACAAAATACTGAGGGGAATCGACAAGGTGGATAGTGACAGAATGTTCAAGAGAGGGAACACAGAAACAAGGGGGCACAACTGGAAGCTGAAGACTCAGATGAGTCAAAGGGATGTTAGGAATCATTTCTTCAGCCATAGAGTAGTCAGGAAGTGGAACAGTCTAGAGAAAGATATAGTGGAGGCAGGAACCATACATAGTTTTAAGACAAGGTATGATAAAGCTCATGGAGCAGGGAGAGCAGAGACCCAGTAGCAGACAGCGAAGAGGCGGGGCCAGGAGCTGAGTATCGACCCCTGCAACAACAATTAGGTGAGTACAATTAGGTGAGTACACACACTCACATACACATACTGGATATGTAATGAATTAAAGAAGATAATCAGGAGAGAGGTGGAACACCTACAAGGAAGTGATTTCCTAAGCAGTATTTATCACGGGAACAAATATGACAAATGTCGTCATTAACTCACTGATGTATGGTAAAGTGACACAGTGAGACGTGGATGGTAAACTTACATGTTGTTGAACTGAGAGAAGGTATTTGATAGTGTATCTCACAAGAGACTAAGACAATAACATGAGGTGCGTGCAGGAATAACAGTAATATACTCGTCTGGATCAAAGAATGCTTTGGTGGATGGACCAGTATTGTTTTTGAAACTTGTAATTGGCATTCTGGATGGGATTTTGGCAGATATATATCTGCTGATGCTGCAAAACTAATGAGAAATATAAAAATAATTGAAGACAATAAATGGTTTTAAAAGATCTGGACAAATTGTAAGATTGGGCAGCTAAGTGGAAGCTTGAATTTAACTCTAGCAAATGCACTGTTGTGAAGAATGGCAGCAAGAAGACAAGAGTACAGGGTTGTTGGATAGAGGCCTGAGGGTGAGCATAGTGCCAAGCATATCGATGGAGGCGAACTTCAAATGAATATCGTTTATAGCTAATGATCGTCTGGAAAATGTAAGAGTATACTTCGGGAATATCGATAAATTCATTCAAGACCCTCTTTGCAACATATATCAAGCCCATCTTGGAGTACGCAGCACCAGTATGGAACCCACACCTGATAAAGCATAATAAGAAACTGGAGAAAGTGCACTGGGTGCGATGAGACTAGTCCCAGAGTTAAGGGCTATGATGACACTACAGGAAAGCTGAACAAGGGGAGACGTGATAGCAACATGCTAAATACTTGAATGAATTTATAAGATAGACAGGGTGGTCAGGAAGTGGAATGATCTTAACGAAAATGTGGTGGATGCGCAGTTTTAAGAGCATGCACGACAAGACCCACAAGGCTTGGGTGAGAGCCTCTGGCAAATGGCAAGTTGAGAGGCAGAGTCAAATATATAAATGTGCAGTGCACACTGTCACAGGTGAATAGCAAAGACGTCATTCAGAAAACTGTTGTCCATAGAGTGATGGCGGCGGCAGCAGCAGCAGCAGCGGCAGCAGCAGCAGCAGCAGCAGCACCACATCTCTGATATTATTTAAGAAGCAATCAATGAATTTAACTTTTCAGCTTCCGAAATTCATTTGATAAAATGAGATAATCGTGCCAATGTTGCTAAAACAATTGAAGGGATACGATACAAGAGTTTGCCATGTTTCGTACACTGCAGCTGGTAGACCATGATTATATTCTGAACTAAAGAGTAATGAAAGGCATCATTACGAGCCACTTCAGTCTCCTGTAGCCTGTAGTTAACTAGAGGCTCTTCAAGAACAAAATGAACTACCAAAGCCCAAACTTATTCAGAATATTCCTACTCCCTGGAATAGCACTTAATGTTGAATAACAAATGCGAATAAAAAAATAAGTAATATATTGTTTAGATTACACACATCTACCATCATTTAATTGAAGTAAATAGAAGCATATTACCATGTTCTATTTTTATTGAAAATATTTCACAAAACAACTATACGTCTTAGTGAAATTGTCTTGACTCAGAAATCCTGCCTCAAGTTCTAAGTGATCCAAGATTTTCACGCTTGTGTAACGTAATATCAACTCAAAGTTAACTAGGTTCGGCAGTTACAACACTAACTACAACACGATACTCAACACAGCTCTTGATCTCCAACAAAAGAATAACTTCTTTAATTTCAATGCAGTGGATGAGTCAAGCAAAATTGACAATAATGAGAACAAAATGAAACTCAATTGAGAAAGTGTGAATGAAACTCAGGTGAGAAAGTGTAAATGAAACTCAGGTGAGAAAGTGTAAATGAAACTCAGGTGAGAAAGTGTAAATGAAACTCAGGTGAGAAAGTGTAAATGAAACTCAGGTGAGAAAGCAACAGCTAAAGAACTCAGAGAATGAAGCTGTTTTGTTAGCAGCATAAAGCTTCATCGAGTGTAATGAAGAAAGTCAGTTGACGAGTATGACACATGTACAACAGTACATGTACATGTATGACACATGTACAGCAGTTAGGCATCTTTATTGCTGAAATGTATCTCCTACACATAAAGTTTTTTCTTAAATAAAGTAATTTAAACATACTCTTCTTAACCCCAAACAAATTAAGCTAATTAATTATTTCTCGTCTTTTCAGGCTTTAGCGCTCAGCACGCAGTAAACACTAACAAGGCAACAAATGGGAATCAGCAGTTTGGAGGAACCCAGCAGAACGGAAGCAACGGTAGGTGGCCTGGTAGTTAGAGCTCTCGCTTCACACACGGAGGGCCCGGGTTCGATTCCCGGCGGGTGGAAACATTTCGACGTGTTTCCTTACACCTGTTGTCATGTTCACCTAGCAGCAAATAGGTACCTGGGTTGTTAGTCGACTGGTGTGGGTCGCATCCTGGGGGACAAGATTAAGGACCACAATGGAAATAAGACAGACAGTCCTCGATGACGCACTGACTTTCTTGGGTTATCCTGGGTGGCTAACCCTCCGGGGTTAAAAATCTTATCTTATCTTATCATTCCGCTAATCGCTCTTCTTCCCTTTCGCTCCCATTTACCAAACTTCTGCTGAACACTAACACTACATTCTCAAACTTACCCCATACATCTTCGACCCCATTGCCTATACTCTCACTAGCCCATCTGTCCTATAATAGTTATTTATATCTTACCCTAACTGCCTCTTCCCTTGATCTATAAACCTTCAACTCTCTCTTGCTGCTTTCATTTTCCTTGTATTCTATTTACCTTTTACTTTCATTGTAGCTACAACTAAAAAGTGATCTGATATACCTGTAGCCTCTATTAACATGTACATCATGAAGTCTACCCAACAGTCTTTTATCTATCAATACGTAGTCCAACAAACTACTGTCATTATGCTCTGTAACATATTTTGCTTACTTATTTATCCATATTTTTCTTAAAATTTGTATTACTTATAACCAAACCCCTTTCTATACAAAATTCAATCAATGGCCAACATTATCATTTACACCTGGCACCCCAAACTTACCTACCACACCCTCTCTAAACGTTTCTCTTACTTTAGCATTTAGGTCTCCTACCACAATTACACTCACTTGCTTCAAAGGTTCCTACACACTTGCTTAACATCTCCCATAATCTCTCTTTCACGTCTACACTCGTCTCTTCTCCAGGTGCATACACACTTATTATGAATCACTTTCCGCATCAGAGGTTGGTAGATGAGGAGGTTGGTGGATGAGTTTGGTAAGGAATGTTAAAGAAGAAAATTAAAAGTGAATATAGGAAAGAGTAAGATGATAAGGATAAAAAAATTATGTAACGGAAGATTGGACATCAGACAGGAGGGAGAGAGTATGGAGGAGATGAATGTGTTCAGATATTTAGGAGTGGACATGTCAGCAGATGGTCTATGAAAGATGTTGTGAATCATAGAATTGACGAGGGAAAAAGGTGAGTGGTGCACTTAGGCGTCTGTGGAGACAAAGAACTTTGTCCATGGAACCAAAGAGGGGAATATATTAGAGTATAGGTATACCAACGCTCTTATATGGGTGTGAAGCATGAGTGGTGAATGTTGCAACGAGGAGAAGGCTGGAGGCAGAGGAAATGTCGTGTCTGAGCGCAATGTGTGGTGTGAATATAATGCAGAGAATTCGTAGTTTTCAAATTAGGAGGTGTGGGATTACCGAAACTATTATCCAGAGTGCTGAGAAAGGGTTGTTGATGTGGGTTGGACATGTAGAGAGGATGGAACAAAACAGAATGACTTCGAGAGTGTATATATCTGTAGTGGAGGGAAGGCGGGGTAGGGGTCGGCCTAGAAAAGTTTGGAGGGAGGGAGTAAAGGAGGTTTTGTGTGCGAGGGGCTTCAACTTCCAGCAAGCATGTGTGAGCGTATTGGATAGGAGCGAATGGGGACAAATGGTTTTTAGGACTTGATATGCTGTTGGAGTGTGAGCAAGATAACATATGAAGGGATTCATGGAAACTGGCAGGCCGGAGTTGAGTCCTGGAGATGGGAAGTACAGTGTCTGCACTCTGAAGGAGTGGTGTTAATGTTGCAGTTTTATAACTGTATTGTAAGCGCACCTCTGGCAAGACAGTGATGGAGTGAATGATGATTTTTTTTTTCGAGTCTGCCTTGGTGGGAAACGGCTGATGTGTTAAAAAATAATAAACATGCAAGATTTCAAGTACGTCTTGCTACTTCTACTAACACTATACATGCATGTAGAAAAATATATATACACACCCCTTTGGATTTACTTCTATTTTCTTACTAGTTCTTCTTGTTTATTTCCTCTTATCTCCATGGGGAAGTGGAACAGAATTCTTCCTCCGTAAGCCATGCGTGTCATATGAGGCGACTAAAATGTCTGGAGCAAGGTGCTAGTAACTCCTTCTCCTGTATACATTACTAAAGTCAAAAAGAGATGATACCATGGAGATGCACATAGGTGTGTAATTGGTGTGTTAGGTCCCTGCCTGGAGGTGTAGTTCTTGTCGTACTATATACAACGTTTTTCCTTACATTCCAGTTCTAATCTTAGGTGCTATAACTGTTTTCAATATTGATATGCTTAACTGATATGACTGAATATTTAGTGAAGTTGATCAAATGAGATGGAATATGTATATACTGAAGCGAGTGTGTTTATAGATGAGAATAAGTGTATATAAATGTGAATAAGTGTATGTATGTGGGTGAGTGTGCATGAAATATTTTAAAGAAAATATTAAAGAAAAAATAAGGGGTGTCCTATAAAGAATTTAATGGATATAAAAGGTAGTGGTGGTGATATTGTTAGTGTTGGTAGAGGTGAGGTGTTGTGGTAGTGATAGTGATGGTGGCTGAGTAGTTGTGGTGGTGTTAGTGATGATGGTAGTTGTGGTAGTGAGGGTGGTAGTGGTGGTGGTAGCGAGGGGTTTAGTGGTGGTAGTGGAAGTGATGGTGGTAATGCTGGTGGTAGTGGTGGTTGTAGTAATGGTGGTAGTGCTGTGATGGTGATATTTTTAGTATTGGTAGTGGCGGTGGTATTGTGGTAGTGATAGTGATGGTTTTGGGTAGTGGTGGTGGTAGTGGTAATGGTTGAGGTGGTAGTGGTAGTGGTAGTGAGGGTGGTGAGGTAATAGCAACTCGAGGAGTTCTACCCGGTGTGGTGGGGTAATGTGACGTCACGGGTGACCTACGTAATAGACATGTTTGTGCAGGTAAGTCCAGGTGACGTGACGTCACGGGTGACCTACGTAATAGACATGTTTGTGCAGGTAAGTCAGGTGATGTGACGTCACGGGTGACCTACGTAATAGACATGTTTGTGCAGGTAAGTCCAGGTGATGTGACGTCACGGGTGACCCAAATTCAAATTCAAATTCTTTATTTCTGGTAATATACAAGGTGGGGTGTACTTATAATTATACATTTTATGAAGTAGATATTACAAGATGGCCAATAATATGCCTATGTATGCCTAGGCTTTTAAGGCAGTTTTATGATAGGTCTTACTCAATAGCGACACAATGATTGTACAGGTTTTAAGGTTAGGTAATTGTAGTGATTAACTAGGTTTACAAAATTGAGGTACTGAAATTTAAACATTTAAGAATTTAACAATTAGTTTAAGAATTTAGCAATTAGTTTATATATTAATGATAAAGGTGATGTATTGGCATAATACAGTTTCTATATTGGAGTGTCTTAGGCAAACTTATGACTAGCTTAAGAATTATGAAGCAACAGTTGTATTAGAATTTTGGTTAGTCCTGTGCAAATTAAGGGGAATCACAGATATCAATAAGTGTATTTTGCTGTGGATATGTGCAAGATAAAGTAGTTTTCATGTGGTTAGCTATCGGTTGGGTGCGTAAGTGAGATAAGATGTTTTTTAACGGTGCTTTTGAAAATGGAGGTTGTGTCTGCAGTTCTAGAGTTTTCAGGCAGGGAGTTCCAGATTTTAGTCCCTTTTATGCGAATTGAATTTTTGTATAGATTTAGTCGGACACGGGAATGTCAAGAGATGTTTATGTCTGGTATTATGGTTATGGGTCATGTCACAACTGTCAAGAAAGTGTTTTAGCTCAGAGTTAAAGTTGGAATTAATGGTTCTATAAATGTAGAGAGCAGAGTAGTAAGTATGAATGTTCTGAACAGTGAGAAGGTTTAGGTCTTTGAAGAGTGGGGGGGTGCTGCCTAGCGTTGGATTGCGTGATAATTCTTACTGCGGCTTTTTGTTGGGTTATTATTGGCTTTAGGTGGGTAATTGCTGTTGATCCCCATGCACAAATGGCATATGTGAGGTAGGGATAGATGAGTGAGTAGTATAGTGTGAGTAGGGCTGATTGTGGTACATAATACCGTATCTTAGAGAGGATCCCCACAGTTTTGGACACTTTCTTTGTTATGTGTTGGATATGGGTGCTGAATTTCAGGCTGCTATCAAGGTGAAGGCCCAGGAACTTGCCCTCATTATGTTTAGCAATAGGTGTAGTGTTGATCTTAATGTTTAATTGTGGATCATCTGCTCTGTTGCCAAACATAATATAGAAGGTCTTATCAGTGTTGAGTGTAAGTTTATTGGCTGTCATCCATGTTGATATTTTTATTAATTCGTCGTTAACAATATTATTAAGCGTGGCAAGGTTTGTGTGGGAGATGACATAAGTTGTGTCGTCAGCAAAGAGTATTGGTTTCATGTGTTGTGATACATTAGGAAGATCATTGATGTATAAGAGGAAGAGCAGGGGACCAAGGACACTTCCCTGCGGTACTCCGGTGTCTAGTGGTAGTGTCGTGGAGGATGTGTCTTTAATAGTGACATACTGGTACCTATTAGTGAGGTAGGATTTGAAGTATGCTAGTGCATGACCTCTTATTCCATAGTGGTCAAGTTTGTGGAGTAGGATGCCGTGGTTTACTGCGTCGAAAGCTTTCCTTAGGTCAATAAAAGCCCTAATGGATATTCCTTATTTTCGAGTGCTGTGTAAAGCAGGTCTATCATTTTACTATTGCATCGTTAGTGCTTTTTTTTTTCCTGAAGCCAAATTGGCAGGGGTTGAGTATGCTTTGTGTCGTTATAAACGAGTATAATCTCTTGTGCACAAGTTTCTCGAAGATTTTGGATAGCAACGGTGGAAATAAATGGTATAAAATACCGACACAATGGAAAAATAAACACATAAGCAGTATGCAACTTGCTTTCTAAAATCTTCGAAAAATTAATTCATAGACAAATCTATTCCTACCTCGTCTCACACAATGTACTCAACCCCTGTCAATTTGGATTCAGGACAAACAAGAGCACAAACGATGCTATTATGCACATGTTGGAGTTAATATATACAGCACTTGAGAAAAAAGAAGTCCCACTGGGAATCTTCATTGATCTACGCAAAGCTTTTCATACAGTCGACCATGATTTACTGCTCACAAAATTAGCACACTATGGTATAAGGGGGCACCCACTCAACTACCTAAAGTCATACCTCACCAACAGAAGCCAATACGTGTACACAAATGGAGCGAACTCTTCCACACAACAAATTATAGTCGGAGTCCCTCAAGGAAGTGTCCTGGGGCCACTCCTATTCCTCATTTACATAAATGACCTACCGAATGCATCACAACTACTCAAACCCATTTTATTTGCAGATGACAAAACATATGTCTTCTCTCACCCAAATCCAGTTATACTGGCCAATACTGTTAATGCCGAATTACAGAAAATATCAACATGGATGATGACTAACAAGCTTACTCTCAATACTGACAAGACCTACTTCATACAGTTTGGAAGCAAAGCCACAAAATTTCCACTTAACATAACACTCAATGGTACACCCATCACAAGACTCACAAAGGGAAAATTCCTAGGAATCCACCTTGACAGTAGCCTTAAATTCCAAACACATATACAACAAATTTCCAAGAAAATCTCGAAGACAGTAGGCATATTATCAAAGATACGCTATTATGTACCTCAATCAGCTCTCCTTGCACTATATCATTCCTTATCTACCCGTATCTCACCTATGGAATCTGTGCATGGGGATCAACAACGTTAAATCACCTTAGACCACTCATAACACAACAGAAGGCCACAGTCAGAATGATAACAAATTCCCACTCTAGACAGCATACTCCACCAATATTCAAAAGTCTCAAACTACTCACCGTAAAGAACATTCATACTTACTCTTGTGCCTACTACATATATAAAACTTTACACTCTAATATAAACCCTCTGCTCAAAATTCTCCTCACCAACTTTAATATGACCCATGACCACAACACAAGACACAGATCACTTTTTGATATACCCCGTGTTCATATCAACCTATGTAAAATTCTATGCACATAAAGGGCCCAGAATCTGGAATTCATTACCAGTAAATATTAAGATAATCTTGTCTGAAAATCAATTTAAGACTCAACTCAAAAACCACCTACTCACCCAAAACTAAATGATCATACTATAAACTACTTTGAAAAATGCTCATTATTACTTTCCTATACGATAATCTCAATTTTTAATAATATGTTACTATTATGTTACCCCCTACTCATATTATAAGTTAATGTCAAAAATGCTCAATGTTATTTTCCTTAAGATAATCTCAATTCCATATTATCATTCAAGAATCTTAACACCTGTAACAATCTAATATCATTATATAATAATTTAAACAGTAAAATTTCATCATATTGTAATTTTGAAAATAATATTTAACTAGAATATACTCAATAAATTTCTCTAATATTAAGTACATAGTCTTTAAGGACTAGAATAAACTGCCCCTAATGCCATGGCATGTCAGTGGCTCTCCTTGCACTCAATTTACATTGTAACTACCGATACCTATGTAATCTGCAATCTTCAATGAAATATAATTTGTTGTTTGTAATGTGATCCTTTATTGACAACGTTTCGCCCGCAGTGCTTTATCAGTCGACAGATCTACCTGGAAAATGAGTAACATGAATATAT
>WNWK01024031.1:0-30286 GCA_009830355.1 Cherax destructor | reverse complement strand
AAGCAAGGCAGGAACACAAGGAAAGAAGCAAGCAGGAACACAGGGCAAGAAGTAAGGCAGGACCACAAGGCAAGAAGCAAGGCAGGAACACAGGGCAAAAAGCAAGGCAGGAACACATTGCAAGAAGCAAGGCAGGAACACAATGCAAGAAGCAAGGCAGGAACACAGGGCAAGAAGCAAGGCAGGAACACAGGGCAAGAAGTAAGGCAGGAACACAGGGCAAGAAGCAAGGCAGGAACACAGGGCAAGAAGCAAGGCAGGAACACAAGGCAAGAAGCAAGGCAGGAACACAGGGCAAGAAGCAAGGCAGGAACACATTGCAAGAAGCAAGCAAGGCAGGAACAAAGGGCCCTCTGTTCCTGCCCTGTCTTTTTGTCCTGCCTACCTGCCGTGTGTTCCTGTCCCGTCTTCCTAACTCTCGAAATCGGAATGACTCGATTACAAACAAACAAATACACGGGGAGGGGGGTTGAACCCGCGGTTAGAAAGTCATAAAACTCCAGGCCAGTACGTAAGCCACTGGGCCAACTTGTTATAATAAGATTTATCCAACTAGGTATTTATATACCATAGGAAGGTTAGCATAGGCACCACTGTGACCCCAAACGCAAGTTTTGCAGATGAATCTCCCGCCAGGGAGGCGGTGACGAACTCTAGTTCAAGTCCCCTCAAAGCCGTCACCATGACGGCTTTGTTTGCAATCGTGTCATTACGATTTCGTGAGTTTGGAAGACGGGACAGGAACACACGGCAGGTTGACAGGACAGGAACACACGGCAGGTAAACAAAGCAGGAACACACGGCAGGTAGACAGGGCAGGACGATGGGGCAAGAACACACGGCAGGTAGAAAGAGCAGGAACACACGGCAGGTAGACAGGCCAAGAAGAAAGGGCAGGAACACACAACAGGTAGGCAGGGCAGGTAGACAGGACAAGAACACACGGCAGGTATACAAGGCAGAAACACACGGCAGGTAGACAGGGCAGGTACACACGGCAGGCAGATAGGACAGGCAGACAGGACAAGACCACACGGCAAGTAGACAGGACAGGCAGACAGGACAGAAAGACAGGACAGGAAAACACCGCAGGTAGACAGGGCAGGTACACACGCAGGCAGATAGGACAGGCAGACAGGACAGGAACACACGGCAGGTAGACAGGACAGGCAGACAGGGCAGGAGCTCACGGCAGGTAGACACTGGAGTTAAATAGGACAGGTACACAGGGCAGGTAGAGAGGGCAGGTAGACATGTGCTAAAACGGACCGACTAAACCATCAGTAATAATTGAAATCCAAATAATAAGATTTTGGTGGGCTCAGCTGGTACAGGAAATTCATTACGAAAACCTCGTTCATTCTCTCTTATTGACCACACTGGGCTGCTCTCTGTCATTTACACATGCATTCACTGATCATTCATTGGGCGGGATCTGTTGCAGTGGCGTAAATAGCAGCCTATTGTGTTACCAGATAATCGCAAAATGGTTTCATAAAGTGCCAAGGAATTGACATATTACAGCATCGTTTGTTTGAGGCTGGCGTCAGGGGCAGCTGGAACTAGGTAACTGTGTCCAGGTCGGCGAATTATTCTCCCTACTTCAGCATAAACACATGGAAATACACAGGCACACACACATACCCATAAATATTCACGCCCACATATATACAGATACATAACAGATACACACACACACAAACACACACATACACACACACACACACACACACACACACACAAAGTGGAATAGTCTGGCAAGTGTAGTGGAGGGAGGAACCCTACAGAGTTTTAAGACGAGGTATGATAAAGCTCATGGAGCAGGGAGAGAGATGACCTAGTAGCGACCAGTGAAGAGGCGGGGCACACACACACACACACACATCGGATGAGGACCAAGCAGGACTTCAAAGAGACCTGGACAAGCTTGACATCTGGTCTAGCAACTGGCTTCTCGAATTTAATCCCACCAAATGAAAAGTCATGAAGATCGGAGAAGGGCAAAGAAGACCGCCGACAGAGTACAGGCTTGGTGGACAAAGGCTACAAACCTCGTCAGAGGAGAAAGACCTTGGGGTGCGTATAACGCCAAGCTCGTCTCCGGAAGCACACATCAACCAGATAACTGCGACAACATATGGAGACTGGCAAACCTAAAATTAGCGTTCCGTTACCTTAACAAAGAATCGTTCAAGACACTGTACACCGTGTATGTCAGGCCCATACTAGAGTGTGCAGCTCCAGTCTGGAACCCACACCTGGTCAAGCACGTCAAGAAATTAGAGAAAGTGCAAAGGTTTGCGACAAGGTTAGTTCCACAACTCAGGGGACTGTCCTATGAAGAAAGGTTGAGGGAAACAGGACTAACAACATTGGAGGATAGAAGGGTGAGAGGAGACATGAAAACGACATACAAAATACTGCAGGGAATCGACAAGGTAGATAGTGACAGGATGTTCCAGAGAGGGAACACAGAAACAAGGGGACACAACTGGAAGGTGAAGACTCAGATGAGTCAAAGGGATGTTAGGAAGCATTTTTTCAGCCATAGAGTAGTCAGGAAGTGGAATAGTCTAGCGAACGATATAGTGGAGGCGGGAACCATACATAGTTTTATGATAAGGTATGATAAAGCTCATGGAGCAGGGAGAGCAGAGACCCACTAGCGGACAGCGAAGAGGCGGGACCAGGAGCTGAGTCTCGACCCCTGCAACCACAATTAGGTGAGTACAATTAGGTGAGTACACACACACACACACAGCCAGAATGTTTCAGATATGGGACACAGGAACAAAGGGACACAACTGGAAGTTAAAAACTCAGATGAGTCATAGGGATGTTAGGAAGTATTTCTTCAGCCTTAGAGTTGTCAGGAAGTGGAACTATCTGGAGAATGATGTAGTCGAGGCAGGATTCATATATAGCTTTAAGAAGAATTATGATAAGGCTTTAGGAGCAAGGAGTGGACCTAGTAGCGATCAGCGAAGAGGCTGGGCCAGGAGCTGTGATTCGAAGCCTACAACCACATATAGGTGGGTACACACATGCACGCTGGGAGACACACACGGGCAGACAAGCAGAAAGCTCTGAACCACAGACAAGAGTTTATCAACAATATAATATACCAGCTGATTTAAACGAAAAAAATACTTAAGATTTGTTGAACATCCCTAAAATTGTAAATCGTTTCACCACTAACAAAGGTTTAAAAATATAAGGTCTTGCTCTACAAGTCTTTTAGGGACATATGATGTACTAAGAGAGGTCAGGTAATAAATACAGAGTGTCTCAAAGAGATGGACCCAATTTCATAAAGTATATACTG
Organism: Cherax destructor; assembly: GCA_009830355.1. NCBI lineage: Eukaryota > Metazoa > Arthropoda > Malacostraca > Decapoda > Parastacidae > Cherax > Cherax destructor. Next base: position 26,961 of record WNWK01024031.1, on the reverse strand, counting down.
AAATTGGATCCATCTTATTGAAACACCCTGCATAGGGGTGGGAGGACTGCATACTTGAAGTCTGTAATGGAAAAAAGACTGATTCTGTACCACATAAAATGCTATTTAGAAAACTGAAGAAACAAGCTGAGGTAAGAGGAAAGATATTATTACCGGAATATTTAAAGAAGAGAAAACAAAATCCCTATAATGGGATGAAAATTTACATGAGAGAATCGGAGTTCAATAAGGATAACTTTTCGTAAATTTTTTAATTTTCAAAGATTCAAATGATCCAATACACAAATATTAATTTTCACTTTGTATATATTCTGAGAAGCATATTTTTCTTGAAGTCTGTGTATATGAAGCGGTGTATATGCCTCTGTGAATATACATAGGGAGGTGCATATATCTTATCCTGTACATACGAGAGATATATATCTTTAATTACAGGTTTGTATACCTTAGTGTATATACGCTAAATGGATTGTATTTCTGTATACAATGTATTACTTATTATGTATAAACCGAAAACTTTTCGTCAAGTCATCAGGAACGTGTGCGAGGCGTTTCTGATCCCTCGTTGTCGGAGTAACGTTTAGACGACTTTGCGTGGCGTCGGGTGCTCCCCACAGCGTCGGTGTAACGTAAAGAAGGCTGGCAAGACGCCGGGGAGGCGTGCGTGGCGTCTTGTGCTCTCCCTGGCGTCCTACTGCATAATACAGCAACCTCCGCCTCCAGTGTTCTAACCAAATTCCATTACGATGTCTGGCTTCCCTCACCTGGGAGACTGACCCAATCTTTTGCTTGTGTTTCTAAGAGTAGATACTTGTTGTGTTTTTGCGTACTAGCTGACCCTGTGGGTGAGGGAGTTACTTGCTGGATGACTGTGTCTGAGTGACTGACTGTTTGTCTGACTGATTAGTTGTGTGTTTGACTGGCTGGATGTGTAATTGACTGGCTGGCTGTGTTTGACTGGTTGGCTGGCTGTTTGTTTGACTGACTTGTTGTGTATCTGAGTGATTGGCTGTGTGTCTGAGTTTCTGGCTGTGTGTTTGACTGGCTGGCTGTGTCTGACTGGCTGGCTGTGTGTCTGACTGGCTGGCTGTGTCTGACTGGCTGGCTGTGTGTCTGACTGGCTGGCTGTGTGTCTGACTGGCTGGCTGTGTGCTGACTGGCTGGCTGTGTGTCTGACTGGCTGGCTGTGTGTCTGACTGGCTGGCTGTGTCTGACTGGCTGGCTGTGTGTCTGACTGGCTGGCTGTGTCTGACTGGCTGGCTGTGTGCCTGACTGGCTGTTGTGTGACTGGCTTGCTGCCTGTGTTGCTGACTGCGACACTATTATTACGTAAAAATTGGTTAATTTTCTGCCAGATAATAGCTGAATTACCAGAAACTAGCAATAATTCCGTAACAAAAGATCGCGCCTGACAAACTTACTCAAGTTTTTCAATTACTTAAAAAAAAACGGGGACGAATGGGTCCAGTCAGATAAAGTATATCTAGATTTTTAGAAGGCCTTCCATAAGGTACCCCATCGAAGATTGATTTCCAAAATAAAATCGCATGGTACAGGAGACAAACTTCACACTTGGATAAGTGGCTGTTTCGCATATAGGAAATAGAGTAGTACTCGACATAGATGTATCTGAGTGGCTTCTCGTAAAGGGTGGAGATCTTCCCCAGGGATTAGTTCCTAGTTCATTCCTATTCAAAATATATGTAAATGATTTCGAGGCAGGACTGTCATCTAAAGTAGGACAATTTTCAGAGGACACCAAATTGGCAGAAAGTGCAGCATGCAAAAGAGGTTGTTTGAGCATTCAGAGTGATCTGGAGAGGTTGTTTGAGCATTCAGAGTGATCTGGAGAGGTTGTTTGAGCATTCAGAGTGATCTCGAGAGGTTGTAGTTTTGGTCGGAGACGTTGGGAATAAATTTTAAAGAACAAAGTCAATAAGAGTTGTAGTGGTAAATGTGAAGGTTTGAGATAGACAGAATTCGTGGTAACCAGAAATAGAACCTCTTGTACCCGCAGTACTAATTGATTTTATGATATACTAACCTAGTCTTCAATCCAGTTCCATTTCTCCTGTAAATTCAATGTCTTTTTCCAATTTAATACGGTATATGTTTTCCCTTCATGTGTTTAGTAGCTGGAGGGAATGGAGGGTAGAGAGAAACTTATTTTATCCTTGACTCAAATACCTAGATAATAGACGAAAGTTCTTAATCTATTTAGATAGTTCTTCTCGGCAGATATTCTCAGTGTTGACTTCAACGTTCTATGTTTTCTGTCTTTCCCAGCGTAGCCGTGTACCAAGCACTATTAATGGTTGTTGACTGGAACCAGGTGGTGCAGCAGCTGGCCTCCAGCCGCGCACAGTTAACTGGTATGAGGGATCATTTAAATTTTTCCTCCTGTGGATTTATTTGTATGTAATGACGAGTTACTTGTGTCAGCTACATCTCAGCCTCTGAAACATCACGTCAGTCTTGCATGACGAGTGTCATACAAATGTTGAGTTATCCTTTTAAAATCAACTGTAATAGAGAATTGTAGTCCTTAAGCTGAGCTGGTTATTTGTTTACAAAATCCACATTGGTTTATCCCAGCTTCCGCTTCATCGTTCGAAAATCCTTTCGGTAGCTAATGAGGATCAAGTCACAAGATTCTAACACTGTCACCTCTGTTGAGCTTCGCCTTTAGAGCTGCCCACTGCTCTCTAAGACACATCAAAGTTCTTTCCTGGGTTTTCAATATTTTACGGTACCTTTCGGAGTCGTTTCTAAAAGCCGAGGTACCACTGCATCTGACTTCAACATATTAAATTCATTGGAAGGAGCCGATTTGTGCAGCTGAACGACAGTTGTATCTGGCTCTTCATCCCCGCAAATTGTCTCTTAATAACCTCAGAGCTGGTGGCTTCCTCACATAGTGTGTGCAAGAAGTGAAAGGAGATCCCCATGAGAAAGTTCTTTTCTTGATTTCAGATCTTCCATTTAATCATTGTGTAAATGACTAAGTATGAAGATAATTGGGTCGCAGAACCGACAAATTAGACACAGGTACAACACTTGGGTATCTTTCTTGATGGGAACGTTTCGCCACACAGTGGCTTCCTCAGTCCAATATACAGAAAATGTTTGAAGATCAGAAGGAGTGTAATCGACTCCAGGATGAGAGACGAATTACCTCACACTCCTGATCTTAACTATTATTCTCTGTATTAGACCGAGGAAACGTGTACCGAAACGTTTCCATAATAAAGATACCATGTATTGCACATGTATTTAATTAGTCAACCACCTCAAGTATCTCAGCGCACCTCCTGAGCACCTCTACACCGGTTCTACCCGTCTAGATTCTACACCATCCTGCTGCACCTGTTGATTCAGCGACAGGTTATTTATTCCCCTCATCGACATGGCAAGCAGAATTGCATCGTCACGGATACTTATTTTTGAGCCAATCGTGCTTCTCAATGCACAAACAAATGCTGTCTGTTAAGCTTTCTGACCGTTTGCAATGTATATTGCCGGTTATACTCAGTACCAGGTATATTGCAGTGGCATATGATTCATTCGGCTTACAGTAAGATTTTTTTCATATAGCTTCCACAGAAATAGGAATGTGAATGGATATGGAAGGTACTACGTTTACATGTACCAAAATATATCTTCTACTCTGAATAGACTGTATGAAATGTTACCTCTATAACCCATGACAATTTCTAAAAGTTTGTGGTTGGAATCTAGCTCCTGGGATCTTCTGGACAGGTTTCTGTTTGTCACGACGTTGCAGATTACCAGAAAATACAGTTTCCTATCAAACCTTACAATTGCATGACTGTGTACGGTGATACGTTTCTCCCAATTAATGTCCTTAATCATCAATAGTTTAGTTTCAGTCAGTATAAGACATTCTTTAGTTCGTTTGAACTTTGTTTCATTAATTTAACTGAATATTTTCACAAGAATTAATGAATATCCGTCTTGAAAAACCATGAAATCTCAAAGGCACTCGCAATATCAGTTCACCACAAGGGTTGTAATATCCACCATAGTAATAAACGATAAGAGTAGCTATGCTCCTGTTAGAGTCTTAACTCCACGAGACTTTCACCACATACTTCATTTACTGACATCAATAAGTAGTTTTCAACTAATAGTAATAATAAAAGCAATAACTCAGTGTTAAATAATAGACATTTCGGACATAGACAAATAATATCACTGATCAGTCTTTACTTCGTTAACAGTGAAGGTTGATCACTGACAATTTCCCTAAACACACCTGATATAAAATAATGTTAAGTACAGAACAGGTGCAGATTATTATTATTATTATCATTTTAATAATCATAATTAATATTATTAGTAGTATTAGTATTATAATCATATTAAGCACTAAACCCGTAAGAGTCGTACAGAGCATATCGAAAGAAGTCACTGTAGATGCAACTGGCTGCAAGAAGCGCTGGTGTTGGTACACTCGACAACTAATATGGTACTGTTCCTATGAACTGTAAATAAAGAGTTCACCAGCAAGGACCAAATTTGACAAGGCAATTTTTTTTAATAACAATGTGTGAATGTCTGGGCCATGTACGAATACAGGTGTTCTGGCGATGGACGCCAAGGAAGAACAGCTGGAGTTATCAAGCGACTCACACCCGCGTCAGGAAACACTTTTCCTGTTTCCTGACAAATTTTCTCAGAAGAATTTAGATGTATTTTTGTTTGCTGCGGGATCCAGGGAAGGTGTTCCTGTGTTCCATAGTTCCAGTTCCCAGTACCTGAGTGCACGCATCTGGAAATGTGCAGAGTGCGGCATAAGGAAACTAATATTTACATTTCAATAAAAATAGTAAATTTGGATATTACATAGACCAAATCTAACTAAAACCTTTAAAAGAGAGAGGCAAGCTGTATTTAAAGGACAGCTCTTCAATGGAACAGTTTGAAGCCGAACAGAAAAGGCATTCTTCAGTAATTGATTCAGTGATACCAAGTTTTTTAACTACTTAATTAAAATTTCAAAACTGCAACTACTTAGAACAAACATATGTGGTATTGTCAATGGATCATAAGTTGAATAATATCCACAGCAGTAGCATGGATAACGTACCTCATAACTACTTTAAAAAAAAAACACAAAAAAGTGTATTTTACGACTCTCTACATGACATATTTATTCCTATCATTGGGCACATAGCACCATCAAGTGACCCAAGCTCATCAAATATGTTTGAAAAGTAGAAAAGGTCCATTGATTTGCAACAGGACTAGTCCCAGAGCTAGGAGAATTGAGGTATGAAGAGAGCCTAAAGGAACTGAATATGATGACTTTAAAAAAAAGAAGCATTAAGGAGACATGATTACGACATATAAGATAATTAGAGGCTTTGATAGAGCAAACATCTTTGATAAGAGAGAGAGAGAGAGAGAGAGAGAGAGAGAAGAGAACCCAGGATAACCCCAAAAAAAGTCAAAGTGACTGGTGTCCTTTTGTTACCTTATATTACATTAATATAAAAAATCAAATATTGCAGATAAGAAATTATATAAAATACTGAATAATAAGTTGATAAAAATAAAATAAGCAGAACACAAGAATTATGAAAATATAAATAAAATTATGAAGAACACTGAAATTATAATTTCAGGAACACACAAAAACAATAAATTATAGAATGACAAGTAAAATTACGAATAATCACTGAAAAACATTGAAAATAAAAGACAATGAATATATACAGAAATTAGTAATCATCACAAACAGTATACTCAAAAGAAAGCAATAATACTTTACCCCAAAAAAAGTTATATTAAGAATGAATATGATCTAAGGGGAAAATTTGCAAAAACATAAACAAAACAAATAATAAAAGAAGTGATATGGTTTAGCGCTTCTATTTGATTATAATAATAATAATAATAAAAGAAGTGATAGGGGAAGGACTTAGAGAAGTGAAGAAACACAGATAACACTTCAAGTGTTGTCTGTGTTTCGGTAAAATGAAAATAATGAAACACAATAAAAGTCTTTACACAGGGAAAAAAAATATACACACACTGAAAATTAAGAAAATTAATTCACTGGAAGGAAAAAAAATGCAATGAAATTTTTAATCAATACACAGGTAAAGTAGGAAATAATCGAAAATAATAAGATAAGGTACACTGCGCAGAACCACTTATCAAAATAAAGAAAAATAAATACAAGGTTACTGAGAATTACACAGAAACAGAACTGTACTCAAGAAAAAAATTGATTTCTTAGGTTTGTAGAGAAAAAAATAATATGGGATAAAGGTTAACAGAGAAAAAATTGATAATAATAGACTGAAAGTATTATCAGAACAGGCACGCAGAACACAGGGGTGAAACAAGGAATAACAGTTTCTGAAAGACAGTTCATTAGCCTATATACACTTCAGCCTGTTTAAAATGTTCTCAACACACGATATTGTGTGTAAATAACGGAAGAATGTTGATTGGAGGTCTTCGGCGAAGCGTAGAAGAGTTTCTAGGTGAGAGGATCTCCTGCAAACAGCGACAATGCTCACTCACAATTCGCCAAAACTGGACTAAAATGCTCTCTAGAGAGTCTAGGAACTAGGGATTTATAAGCTGGCTCCAGAAGAAAGATCTTGACTCTGACACCAGGCAAGTAATTACAGGAGAGATAAAACAGGAGAAGAGACTCAGTCAGTCAGCTGATTGATGACATAAACAATAAAGCCGGAGATATCCTTGTTTACAAATGATAATGAGGGAATGAAAACATGTAAAGACAAGGAGAGACTTCAAATGGGCAGCAGGTTTGGATTAACAAGTATTTACTAGAATTCAACCCCAGCAAGTTCTGACTATTAAGGATGAGCAAAGAAGACTGCAGACGGAGTTCAGGCTCAGGGGACAAAAGCAACTAAACTCTCAAAAAAAAGGACCTCAGGCTCAGCATTGCACCGAACACATCCCCTGAGGCACACATCAACCAAATAACTGCTGCGGTAAATGCATGTCTGGCTAATCTAAGATTAACTTTAATCAATGTCAGTAAGGAGTCGTTCGTGATACTGTATGCAACTTATGTCAGGCCTCATATTGGAATATGCAGCACCAGTATGGAACCCACACCTGATCGTGCTTGTCAAGAAACTGCAGAAAGTGCATAGTCTTGCAACTAAGCTAGTCCCAGCTAAGGGGTGTGTGATATATGGGAGAATAAAAGAGCTAAACTTGATGACATTAGAAGAAAGAACTGCTGGAATTTTTATAACATGTGCAAAACACTGAGAGGAATTGATAGAGTACACTAGGACAGGTTGTTGAAAGATAGGAATCAGGAACCCGAGGACAGAGCCGGATGTTAGAAACACAGATAAATCACATGGATATTAGGAAGCAGTATTCCTTCAGCATTAGAGCAGTCAGAAATTGGAACGACTTGGATAGTGAAGTGGTAGAGGCAGAATACTTACATAGCTTTAAGAAAGGGCACGATACAGCTCATGAAGGCACGAGAGAGTGAATCCAGTACCGGCCAGGAGGTGAGGCTCGACCCCTGCAAGCACGTATTGGTGAGTACGCTCCAAACTATCACACACAGACTTACACACACACAGACTTACACACACACGACACACACACACAGACTTACACACACACACACACACACACACACACACACACACACACACAAACACATACATACACATACACACACACACACTCCTGGCGGGGTCAGGAGCTATAACTCGACCCCTGCAACCACAAATAGGTGAGTACATGGGTCCTGAGAGAGGGAGCAGAGGAGCTATGTGTACTAACAACGATCTTCAACACATCTATCGAAACAGGGCAACTACCTGAGGTATGGAAGACAGAAATGTAGTTCCAATTTTTAAAAAAGGAGACAGGAACGTAGCACTAAACTACAGACCAGTGTCACTGATATGTATAGCATGCAAGGCCCATGGAGAAGATAGTCAGGAGAAGAGTGGGAGCACCTAGAAAGGAATGAGCTTATCAACGACGGCCAACACGGTTTCAGGGACGGGAAATCCTGTGTCACAAACCTACTGGAGTTCTACGATAGGGTGACAGCAGTAAGACAAGAGAGAGAGGGGTGGGTAGATTACATATTCTTGGACTGTAAGAAGGCGTTTGACACAGTTCCCCACAAGAGATTAGTGCAAAAGTTGGAGGACCAGGCAGGGATAACAGGAAGGCACTACAATGGATCAGGGAATACCTGTCAGGAAGACAGCAGCGAGTCATGGTACGTGGTGAGGTGTCAGAGTGGGCGCCGGTGACGAACGGGGTTCCACAGGGGTCAGTACTGGGACCAGTGCTGTTTCTGGTATTTGTGAACGACATGACGGAAGAATAGACTCCGAAGTGTCCCTGTTTGCAGATGATGTGAAGTTGATGAGAAGAATTCAGTCGGACGAGGACCAGGCAGAACTACAAAGGGATCTGGACAGGCTGCAAGCCTGGTCCAGCAATTGGCTCCTGAGTTCAACCCCACCAAGTGCATAGTCATGAAGATTGGGGAAGGGCAAAGAAGACCGCAGACGGAGTACAGCCTAGAGGGCCAGAGACTGCAATCCTCAATCAAGGAAAAAGATCTTGGGGTGAGTATAACACCAGGCACATCTCCTGAGGCGCACATCAACCAAATAACTGCTGCAGCATACGGGCGCCTAGCAAACCTAAGAACAGCATTCCGACATCTTAATAAAGAATCGTTCAGGACCCTGTACACTGTGTACGTTAGGCCCATACTGGAGTATGCAGCACCAGTTTGGAACCCACACCTAGCCAAGCACGTGAAGAAGCTCGAGAAAGTGCAAAGGTTTGCAATAAGACTAGTCCCGGAGCTAAGGGGTATGTCCTACGAGGAGAGGTTAAGGGAAATCGACCTGACGACACTGGAGGACAGGAGAGATAGGGATGACATGATAACAACATATAAGATACTGAGAGGGAAATTTACAAAGTGGACAGAGACAGAATGTTCCAGAGATGGGACACAGCAATAAGGGACACATTTGGAAGTTGAAGACTCAGATGAATCACAGAGATGTTAGAAGTATTCTTCAGTCACAGAGTGGTCAGGAAGTGGAATAGTTCAGGAAGTGATGTAGTGGAGGGCAGGCTTATACATAGCTTTAAGAAAGGTATGATAAAGCTCATGACGCAGGGAGTGACCCAGTAGCGGCCAGTGAAGGCGGGGCCAGGAGCTATGAATCGACCCCTGCAACCACAACTAGGTGAGTACAACTAGGAGTACACACACACACACACACACACACACACACACACACACACACACACACACACACAGGGGTTCACTTACTCATGGAGAACCATTCATACATGTTTTATTGTTGTTGAGAGAGAGTTCCGGTCTGGGAAACTGTACCCTACCACCCTCCCCTCCCCTCCTGAGAGGTGTGTTTCCTCCCATTCCCAACCTCCCCAGCCTGGGAGTCGTGTTTCCTCCCCTCCCCTCCTTTTAGATGTGTTTCTTCCCCTCCCCTCCTGTTTGATGTGTTTCCTCCCCTCCCTCCTGTGAGCTCTGATTTCTCCCATCCTTCATCCGGGGCGACTGTCTCCCACCTCCCTCACCCGGGGCGACTGTTTCCTACCACCTTCACCTGGGGTACCTGCATCCACGGTGGGAATATGTCTTTCCACTCCCCACCGTGAGTATCTGTCTCTCTCCCATCCCTTCCCTTTACACCTCTTGTTTTGAAGGTTCTAGTTATCCACCCATCATTTTCCTTGCGGTTATGTTGTGATCCTTGAAGGTGAGATCCTCTAACATTATCACTTCTTAGACCCTGGTGTTAGTCATTATCACGTCTTAGACCCTGGTGTTAGTCATTATCACGTCTTAGACCCTGGTGTTAGTCATTATCACGTCTTAGACCCTGGTGTTAGTCATTATCACGTCTTAGACCCTGGTGTTAGTCATTATCACTTCTTAGACCCTGGTGTTAGTCTTCCACAATCCTGAGACGTAAGAGACACTTTTCTTTTATGTTCTGTTTCAGTTTTCATTTCCTTGGTTTTCTATATCAGAGTAAATGAAACTACACTGAATGTAATTGATGCTTTATGTAAACAACTGAAAACTTGACTTATATCAGTAAACAGATTTTCCACGTCCTCAACGGATGCCATTTTTATAGAAATTCTAGAATGGTTTGCAAAGATGATCTGTTCTATGATTTTTCAGTCTTTGTCGGATATCAGAATGAGAAAGAGAATACGGGGAAATACTGTGCCATGAGGAACAGAGGTTATCACTGAAAGTTTCTAAATTTCGTATGTTCACTATTACTCTTTGCAGGATTTTTTGCAATCCTTGATAAATATGGAGTTCCATGAGTCTGGGCAGAGTGTAAGGGCATATTACCAATGGCTTCCCGAAGCCGAATACGGTTATGGGTTAGAGTTATGTCGATATTTTTGGAAATGACAGAAGTTTCAGTCTCACTCAAGAGAGATTAATTTGGATTCTCAGTCTCGACACAGATTTGGATTGTCATTCTAGACACTGAGACTTCTACGACTCCATTATTTCACTCCTTTCTTCGTCGTCATCAGAATAAATTCAATATTTTTAAAGCAAGGGACCGATATTTCATATTAGTTTTGCTCTAGATTTTGTTCGCATATGAGAAGAAATATTTTGGGTTCCTCTTAACATCTTCCGTTGTTTTTTTCTGCCTCCGTCTCTCCTGGAGTATGTATGATTTATTTGACTTGAGTTCAGTGTTTTCCAGGTCTCTAGCCAGTCTTCTTTCTTTTCTACGGAGAATATTGATCCTTTGCCTAACTACACTAATGGTCGTTTAGTTTGTTTCAGTGACTTCACCTGTGTATTTCCTTCACGAATTCCTTCCCCGTCCCAAAACCACCACCACCGTGCCGCCACCGCCACTGCCGTCGTCAACGTCGCCGTCCACCGCCACCAACGCCGCCGCCACCGCCGCCACCGCCATCGCCATCCTCGCCGCCACCGCCACCCGCCACCGCCATCGCCTCCGCCATTAAAACTCTGGAAGCTAATGGATATAGATTTAAAGAGTTTTGTTGTTATTTATATTATCATATAAAGCTTAGAAGGTTTATATTCTTAAATAAACCAGACTCTGGGGCAAATGTAAGAGGCTCCGGTGGGGAGGTATGTCCTGGGGATGAAAGAAGCTCGTGGCCCCTGGTACCTTGGGAGTCCCGGGGTACCTGGAGTGTCCCGAGGTGCCTGTCGTGTCCCGGGTACCTGTCGTGTCTCTGGGTACCTGTCGTGTCCCGGGGTACCAGGGGTGGCCTGGAGTAGGGATGTATCGGATGTGAAAATTTAGATATCCGCGGATGCGGATGTGTATACGGATGTCTTACTTATTTTGTGGATGTGGATGTGGATGTAAGAAATTGTGCGGATGTTCCGCGGATGCGGATGCGAATATCTGATACATCACTAGCCTGGAGTTCCTGGGGTGTCAGGGCAGCAGGGGTATCCCTGAATAGCAGGGGTGTCCCAGGCAAGCAGGGGTTTCCCGGTGGAGCATAAGGATCCCGGGGTAGCAGGGATGTCTGGGGTACCTGTCGTGTCCCTGGGTAGCAAGAGCGTCCCGTGGTAGCTGGGGTGGCCCATGATAGCAAGGGTGGCCCGGGGTAGCAGGGGTAGCCCGTGGAAACAGAGATGTCCCGGGGTGCAGGAGTCCCGGGGAGGGATGTCCCGGAGCGGTGTCGAGCAGGAGTCGGGAGGTGTCCCGGGAGGAGTCCGAGCAGGGTGTCCGGGTTTCCTGGGGTAGAAGGGGTAGGATGAAGAGTAAATGCGTCCTGAGAGGAGTTTCTGTGGGACGGGTGTGTGGGATTTTAGGGTGGGAGGACTGGTCTTGGGACTGGTGCTGGGAGGACTGGTTCTGGGACTGGTCATGGAAAGACTGGAGCTGGGAGGACTGGTCCTGGCAGCACTGGTCCTGGGAGGACTGGTCCTGGCAACACTGGTCCTGGGAGGACTGGACTCCGAGTGTTTGGTGTGGGAGGTGAATATTTTTTTGTGGACTTGTGTTCATTCTTGAGTTGTGTGAACACTTACACTATCTCACCACATTTCAAAGTTGATCCATATTTAAGGTATACTACCACTCCCAGGATGCCACTCACAACTGTCGACTAACACTCAGGTACCTACTTACTGCTAGGGGAACAGGGGCAACAAGTGTTAGGAAACATGCCCAACGTTGCCACCCTTGCCGGGGATCGAACAACTGACACTCAGTATGTGAGCTGAATGCGCTACCATCCGAGCCACGGGACATCCGCTGGGTAGGTAACGGTTAAGATACCTATCCGAAGGTAAGGAGATAAATTCGGATGTGGAGCTTGTTCATAAGCTGGGCCGGGAGCTGTCATTCAACCCTAATAACCACAAGTAGTAAATATGCACATACAAACACACACGCACACACACGCACACACACATACACACACACACACACAGCGATAATACGAAAATGATATAGTAGCAAAAGCCAAATCTGACTCGAAGCTGTTGTACAGCCACAATAGGAAGAAAACAACAGTCAAGGACCAGGTAATCAGGCTGAGGAAGGAAGGAGGGAAGATCACAAGAAACGACCACGAAGGATGTGAGGAGCTCAACATGAGATACCTCAGTAAGGAATCGTTCAAAACTCTGTATATCGTGTACGTCAGGCCCATACTGGAGTATGCAACACCAGTTTGGAACCCACACCTGGTCAATCACGTCAAGAAATTAGAGAAAGTGCAAAGGTTTGCAACAAGGCTAGTTTCAGAGCTAAGGGGAGTTTCCTACGAAGAAAAGTTAACTGAAATCGGCCTGACGACACTGGAGGACAGGAGGGTTATCGGAGACATGATAACGACATATAAAATACTGCGAGGAATTGATAAGGTGGACAGAGACAGGATGTTCCAGAGATGGGACACAGAAACAAGGGGTCACAACTGGAAGTTGAAGACTCAGATGAGTCAAAGAGATGTTAAGAAGTATTTCTTTAGTGGTAGAGTTGTCTGGAAGTGGAATAGTCTGGCAAGTGACCTAGTGGAGGCGGGAACCATACATAGTTTTAAAACAACGTATGATAAAGCTCATGAAGCTGGGAGAGAGAGGACCTAGTAGCGACCAGTGAAGAGGCGGGGTCAGGAGCAATGTGTCGACCCCTGCAACCACAAATAGGTGAGCACACACACACACTCTCACACACATACAAATACACACACACACACACACACACAAAGGCATTGTACACCGTGTACGTCAGGCCCATACTGGAGTATGCGCACCAGTTTGGAATCCACACCTGGTCAAGCATGTCAAGAAATTAGAGAAAGTGCAAAGATTTTCAACAAGGCTAGTTCCAGAGCTAAGGGGAATGTCCTAGAATATTTTTTAAGAGAAATAGGCCTGGCGACACTGGAGGACAGGAGGGTTAGGGGAGACATGATAACGACATCAAAAATTTTGCGAGGAATAGATAAGGAGGACAGAGACAGGATGTTCCAAAGATGGGACAAGAAACAAGGGGTCACAATTGGAAGTTGAAAACTCAGATGAATCAAAGGGATGTTAGGAAGTATTTCTTCAGTCACAGAGTTGTCAGGAAGTGGAATAGTCTGGAAAGTGAGGTGGTGGAGGCAGGAACCATTCATAGCTTTAAGACAAGGTATGATAAAGCTCATGGAGCGGGAGAGAGAGTACCTAGTAGCAATCAGTGAAGCGGCGGGGCCAGGAGCTGAGTCTCGACCCCTGCAACCATAAATAGGTTAGTACAAATAGGTGAGTACACACACACACACACATACACACACACACACACACACACACACACACACACACACGCTCTCGCTTCACGCACGGAGGGGCCGGGTTCAATTCCCGGTGGGGCAGAAACATTTCGAAGTGTTTCCTTACACACACACACACATACATACAACAGGCCTAGTGTCTAATTGACATGTGCCTAGGACAAAATGGTAACTAACACACACACACAGAGGAGAGGACGAACCAGCGAGACTGGACCTAGTATTCATACAGAGTAGTGCAGATATTGAGGACATCACACATGAAAGCCCCCTTGGGGCCAGTGATCATATGGTTCTAAGTTTCGAATACATAGTAGAGTTACAAGTGGAGGGGGAAGCAGGAAGGGCTGCACGAATGAAGCCAAACTACAAGAAAGGTGACTATGTGGGCATGAGGAACTTCCTGCACAGAGTTCAGTGGGACAGAGAGATGGCAGGGAAGTCAGTAGACGAGATGATGGAATATATGACAACAATTTGCAAGGAAGCTGAGGAGAGGTTTATACGCAAGGGTAACAGGAGAAGCGAAAAAGACAGGATGAGCCCATGGTTCACCCAAAGGTGCAGGAAAGCCAAAACCAAGTGTGCAAGGGAATGAAAGAGGTACAGAAGACAAAGAACCCCGGAGAATAAGGAGAGCAGTCGTAGAGCCAGAAATGAATATGCACAGATCAGAAGGGAGGCCCAAAGACAGTACGAGAATGACATAGCAGCGACAGACAAATCTGACCCAAAGCTGCTGTACAGCCACATCAGGAGGAGAACAACAGTCAAAGACCAGGTGTTCAGGCTGAGGAAGGTAGGAGGGGAGGTCACAAGAAATGACCGTGAAGTGTGTGAGGAGCTCAACATGAGATTCAAAGAGGTGTTCACAGAGAAGATAGAAGGACCTCCAGAAAGGAGGAGAGGTACGGTACACCATCAAGTGCTGGACACAATACACACAACTGAGGAGGAAGTGAAGAAGCTAATAAGCGAGCTAGATAGCTCAAAGGCGATGGGGCCGGATAACATCTCTCCATGGGTCCTGAGAGAGGGAGCAGAAGAGCTATGTGTACCCCTAACAACGATCTTCAACACATCTATCGAAACAGGGCAACTACCTGAGGTATGGAAGACAGCAAATGTAGTTCCAATTTTTAAAAAAGGAGACAGGAACGTAGCACTAAACTACAGACCAGTGTCACTGACATGCATAGTATGCAAGGTCATGGAGAAGATAGTCAGGAGAAGAGTGGTTGAGCACCTAGAAAGGAATGAGCTTATCAACGACGGCCAATACGGTTTCAGGGACGGGAAATCCTGTGTCACAAACCTACTGGAGTTCTACGACAGGGTGACAGCAATAAGACAAGAGTGAGAGGGGTCGGTAGATTGCATATTCTTGAATTGTAAGAAGGCGTTTGACACAGTTCCACACAAGAGATTAGTGCAGAAGCTGGAGGACCAGGCAGGGGTAACAGGGAAGGCACTACAATGGATCAGGGAATACCTGTTAGGAAGACAGCAGCGAGTCATGGTACGTGGCGAGGTGTCAGAGTGGGCGCCGGTGACGAGTGGGGTTCCACAGGGGTCAGTCCTGGGACCAGTGCTGTTTCTGGTATTTGTGAACGACATGACGGAAGGAATAGACTCCGAAGTGTCCCTGTTTGCAGATGATGTGAAGTTGATGAGAAGAATTCAATCGGACGAGGACCAGGCAGAACTACAAAGGGATCTGGACAGGCTGCAAGCCTGGTCCAGCAATTGGCTCCTGGAGTTCAACCCCACCAAGTGCAAAGTCATGAAGATTGTGGAAGGGCAAAGAAGACTGCAGACGGAGTGCAGTCTAGGGGGCCAGAGACTCAAACCTCAATCAAGGAAAAGATCTTGGGGTGAGTATAACACCGGACATCTCCTGAGGCGCACATCAACCAAATAACTGCTGCAGCATATGGGCGCCTAGCAAACCTAAGAACAGCATTCCGACATCTTAATACAGAATCGTTCAGGACCCTTTATACTGTGTACGTTAGACCCATACTGGAGTATGCTGCACCAGTTTGGAGCCCACACCTAGCCAAGCACGTGAAGAAGCTCGAGAAAGTGCAAAGGTTTGCAACAAGACTAGTCCCAGAGCTAAGGGGTATGTCCTACGAGGAGAGGTTAAGGGAAATCGACCTGACGACACTGGAGGACAGGAGAGATAGGGGGGACATGATAACAACATATAAGATACTGAGAGGAATTGACAAAGTGGACAGAGACAGAATGTTCCAGAGATGGGACACAGCAACAAGGGGACACAGTTGGAAGTTGAAGACTCAGATGAATCACAGAGATGTTAGGAAGTATTTCTTCAGTGACAGAGTGGTCGGGAAGTGGAATAGTTTAGAAAGCGATGTAGTGGAGGCAGGCTCCATACATAGCTTTAAGCAGAGGTATGATAAAGCTCATGGCGCAGGGAGAGTGACCCAGTAGCGGCCAGTGAAGAGGCGGGGCCAGAAGCTGTGACTCGACCCCTGCAACCACAAATAGGTGAGTACACACACACATACACACACATACACACACACATACACACACATACACACACACATACACAGTTGGAAGTTGAAGACTCAGACGAATCACAGAGATGTTAGGAAGTATTTCTTCAGTCACAGAGTGGTCGGGAAGTGGAATAGTTTAGGAAGTGATGTAGTGGAGGCAGGCTCCATACATAGCTTTAAGAAGAGGTATGATAAAGCTCATGGCGCAGGGAGAGTGACCAAGTAGCGGGCAGTGAAGAGGCGGGGCCAGGAGCTATGACTCGACCCCTGCAACCACAACTAGGTGAGTACACACATCTGGACATCTGGAGCAGAACAGGATAATCAACGCCAGACAGCACGGATTCAGGGAAGGCAAATCCTGTGTAACAAACCTCCTGCAGTTCTATGATAAAGTAACAGAGGTAAGGCAAGAGAGAGAAGGGTGGGTTGACTGCATTTTCCTGGACTGCAGGAAGGCCTTCGACACAGTTCCTCATATGAGATTAGTAAAGAAGTTGGAAGACCAAGCGTGTATAACAGGAAGGGCACTGGAATGGATCAGGGAATACCTCACAAGGAGGCAACAACGGGTCATGGTGCGTGATGAAGTATCATAGTGGGCGCCGGTGACGAGCGGTGTACCGCAGGGGTCAGTCCTAGGACCAGTGCTATTCTTGGTATATGTGAATGACATGACGGACGGGATAGACTCAGAAGTGTCTCTGTTCGCAGATGATGTGAAATTAATGAGGAAAATCACATTGGATGAAGACCAAGCAGGACTTCAGAGACCTTGACAAGCTTGACATCTGGTCTAGCAACTGGCTTCTCGAATTTAACCCCACCAAATGCAAAGTCATGAGGATCGGAGAAGGGCAAAGAAGACCGCTGACAGAGTACAGGCTAGGTGGAAAAAGGCTACAAACCTCATCAATGGAGAAAGACCTTGGGGTGAGTATAACGCCAAGCACGTCTCCGGAAACACAAATCAACCAGATAACGGCGGTAGCATATGGGTAGCATAAGATTAGTTACCTTAACAAGGAATCGTTCAAGACACTGTACACCGTGTACGTCAGGCCCATACTAGAGTATGCAGCACCAGTATGGAACCCACACCTGGTCAAGCACGTCAAGCAATTAGAGAAAGTGCAAAGGTTTGCGACAAGGCTAGTTCCACAGCTCAGTGGAATGCCAGGTTAAGCAATTCTTCAGCCATAGAGTAGTTAGGAAGTGGAATAGTCTTGCGAACGATATAGTGGAGGCGGGAACCATACATAGTTTTAAGACAAGGTATGATAAAGCTCATGGAGCAGGGAAAGCAGAGACCCAGTAGCGGACAGCGCAGAGGCGGGGCCAGGGGCTGAGTCTCGACCCCTGCAACCACAATTAGGTGAGCACAATTAGGTGAGTACACACACACCACACACACACACACACACACACACACACACACACACACACACACACACACACACACACACACACACACACACACACACACGCACGCGCACAGGTCAAAATTTCTCTTCACTGCTTTATGCAACTGTAGGACAAGCCAGACATGATCCTGATAGTGTAACCAGACTTGAGATGTTTTCCTCATGTGCCCATTGGAAACACGTTCTCAAAATGTACGTTCCTTTCAAAACAATTAGAGATGTCGGGGTCATCGTTGCTCTCTTACAGTTTCTCTTTACTCGGCAGAGATGATCTCTTTTATTTTCTGCTGTGCTTGTGCAAGTAGGCTTTCGTGAATATTATGTTACGTACTTGAACATTATTCCATCAGCAGAGTTCATTCACAAACTATGCTTGGAATGGTGAATTATTGCAAATGCATATCACTACATGACCAAAAATGGCAAAAAATTACGATATTTTTAGTCGTGTTATATCACCGTCTTCCAAAAAAGGCATGATTTTCAGACGCTAACACGCGCCTTTGATTTCGACATAGTAAACATGGAAGATGACATGCTCACCACTTCAGCAGACATGCTCACCACTTCAGCAGACATGCTCACCACTTCAGCAGCAGGACAGAACTTAAAAGTGGGGAGAATTGTTGCCAATTCTTCAAGAGTGCAGACACTGCTGGTGCTTTGGTCACCCTGACAAATATTGTAGGTCATCGGCAGAATGCCCGGTGTGTGTGGTGCAGCTGATCATAAGCCATCCTGTAATCAAATCCACCCTTCACAAACCATACTACAGGTGGGGTTAGAACGTCCGTCTGGAGTTTTATGACTCTCTGATCGCGGGTTCAACCCCTCTCCCCCCCGTGGTATGTTTTGTTTGCAATCATGTCATTACGATTTCGTGAGTCAACCTTCACAATTTGCCTTAAACTAAGGGTGGGATTTCTCAACAGTCGAGGATCAGTCTGGGAACGTTGTTAGGATATGATCGCCGTCTTCTGGCAGGACGCACATAAGTTTCTATATTTTTTTATGGGCGGTTCTGAAGCTCATATTGCTCCATAATGTCTAGACTACTTTGCATAAAATTTTGGTGGACTATAGTGAGCGGGATGAAGACAGTACGACAGCGAACAATGGGGAAAGCAATATCAGTATATTAGACAGGAGTATCCTCGATAGAGCAGAGAATGGTAAGATTGTCAGTTTGTTCAACATCCCTTGCAATGACAATACACACCCGATTTTTGAAATCATAAAAAAATGCGCTTTGATAAGCATGCCCCTTGAGTCATTTGCTAATGCCATGTACAGTAATCTAATCAGCAGGTATCATCGGCTTAAGAAAAAGAGTTCCTGTAGGTGAAGACTTCGAAACATATTTCTTAGGATAGGAACAAAAAGGAGGGTTCGAACCAGCTATCAGAGAGTCATAAAACTTCAGACCGACGTGCCAGCCACTGGGCCAGCTGGCCTAGTGTCTGGCATCACGATATCGTGAGTTAAGGAGGGTCAAGTATGGGCCGATAGTGTTTAGGGCGACGGCTTTAAACCATTCTGTACTGTGAAGCACAAAAAATCCGATAACTGACGTATGTTGTAGGAGAAGCCAGGAGCATGGCGAAAGTAGAGCGAAGGTCAGAGATATAAAAAGAATCAATTTGAAAGCTGGTATCATAGTCAGTCAACGGGTTCGAAGGAAGATCGCTGGCCGCGCCAGGTTCAGGTAAGTGAGCTGCAGAAGAAAGGAGCCTAGGAGGAGGCAAAGCATGAATATTACTAATAATGAATAATTATTTTTCTATAAAAAAAGAGGTTAAGAAGGGCGGCTCTGAGGAGAAAAAAAGAAACCATATATCTCTGAATCTAGAAGTGCCCTGGATGCAACCAATAGTGTTGATGCTGCATGGAAACAACCCCGTACCCTACGTAGTATACCGGGAGCCCCAGTACACCAGGATGGCACCTCCAAAATCAGCTGAAGCAGGTTCAACCAATAAAAGGAAGCGGCGTCCAGAAATGCTGGGAGTTTATCCTTCAGCTGCCACCTCGGGGTGCCAAACAATAGTCTCCGGGAATACTTCCTCCATCGAATATATGGAAGGTTGCACACCGGGGCCTTGGAGGGAGGACCAGCACGTCCCTAGATAATCCAGTTCCCACTGACAATCCATTTTCTTTCTACCTAGAAGCTGAAATTCACGACAGGGAAAATATCTCAATATAAGGAGACCAAATGAAAGAAAGAGGAGAGAGGACGTGGGTATGTAGATGCGATCTGACGAAGGACAAAAAAGATTTAATTCATCGGATCAAGACACAGTTCACCACGCCAAGTACCCCCCTCCCCTCTTCAAAGAATGGACCACCAGAAGCATGATGGTCAACTAGTCCAGTTGATCATCTCGCAGACAAGTCCATTTCCAAATATCTCAATACATTCACTTCCTACATTCTTCCTCACTCAAATCTGATAGCCAGTTTTTCCATTATCTAAATTTTTGTTATTTTCATTACATTTCTCTTTCTTATGTTCAATTTTTATTTTCTTCCTTACATATTCTCCCAAATTCGTCCACCAACCTTTGCAACTTCTCTTCAGAATCTCCCAAGAGCACAGTGTCATCGGCAAAAAGCAACTATGAGAACTCCCACTAGAAGAATACTTTCAAACCGTTGGCGAGCTTTTTTTTGACAGCGCTTTGATGGCTATGGCAAATGGTGCCGGCAGTACCGGCAATTGCCACCTCCAGCCCCAACCAGTGGGCAGGGTATACCTGGAGGGTGTTTCGGGGGTCAACGCCCCCGCGGCACGGTCCATGACCAGGCCTTGCGGTGCAGCAGGGCCTTATCAACCAGGCTGTTACTGCCGGCCGTACGCAAACCGACGTACAAAAGTATCAGTACTTTGCAAGCTATGAAGAATATCAACGAGTGCCGGCGATTGTGAATGACAACGAGTGCCGGCGATTGTGAATGACAACGAGTGCCGGCGATTGTGAATGACAACGAGTGCCGGCGAGTGTGAATGACAACGAGTGCCGGCGAGTGTGAATGACAACGAGTGCCGGCGATGATGGCCGGTGAATGACAACGAGTGCCGGCGATGTGAATGACAACGAGTGCCGGCGATGTGAATGACAACGAGTGCCGGCGAGTGTGAATGACAACGAGTGCCGGCGAGTGTGAATGACAACGAGTGCCGGCGAGTGTGAATGACAACGAGTGCCGGCGAGTGTGAATGACAACGAGTGCCGGCGAGTGTGAATGACAACGAGTGCCGGCGAGTTGAATGACAACGAGTGCCGAGTTGTGAATGACAACGAGTGCCGGCGATTGTGAATGACAACGAGTGCCGGCGAGTGTGAATGACAACGAGTGCCGGCGAGTGTGAACGGGTTGTTTTCTCTGAGTGATGGGAAGGCGCTCTAGAAGTTATACTCAAGCTCACTATTTCCTCGAATCAAGATCACTTCATCTCCCCCTCACCAAGAGCACCCACCACCCTAACACAACCACCCCTGCTCCAGTTCCTCGAAACAAGAACCCTTTCTACCCACCGTACCTACACACCCACCCTCACCTACTCCATCTTCTTGGTTCACGACCCACTTAACCTACGAACCCAACCTCGCTCTCACCTGCCCTCTCCCACTCCATACCTCTCCCACACCCTAACGACCACCCATCCCTCACCCTTCATCCTTGATCCAAGTACTTGGATGAAGAACCCCATACGCCTTATCCTGTACCTCCTGCCCACCTGCCCTCAACCAAACCCTCACTCAAAAATTATCCTCTCGGCTTGTTGCATTACCAGAGTGACTTGCGGTTTTTATGTGACATTTGTTAAGAAGGGCATATACCTCAAAGTCCATAAACACCCTTATATCAACTGGTGTTAAAACCTTTTACTAGTAGATCGTGACAGACACATTTACCTGCCATAAATTTTATTAAGAGGGCAATAATGGCTTATAATGTGAGAGAGAGGCGAGGATGAACCAGCAAGACTGGATCTCATATTTACCTTGAGTAGTTCAGACAATGAGGACATACGAAAGGCCTCTCGGAGCTAGTGACAATGTGGTTCTGAGATTTGAATATATAGTGTAGTTACAAGAGGAGAGAGTAACAGGAGTAGGATGGGAAAAGCCAAACTACAAAAGGGGGGACTACATAGGTATGAGGAACTTCCTGCAAGAGGTAAAGTGGGAAAGATAATTGGAAGGAAAATCAGTAAACGAAATGATGGACTACGTGACAACAAAATGTAAGGAGGCTGAGGTGAGGTTTGTTCCCAAGGGAAACAGAAATAATGGAAAGACCAGAACGAGCCATTGGTTCACCCAAAAGTGTAGGGAGGCAAAAACTAAGTGTGCTCGAGAATGGAAAAAGTACAGAAAATAAAGGACCCAGGAAAATAAAGAGATTAGTCGAAGAGCCAGACACTAATATGCACAGATAAGAAGGGAGACTCAGCGACAATACAAAAATGACATAGCATCGAAGTCAAGTCTGACCCGAAACTGTTGTATAGCCACATTAGGAGGAAAACAGCAGTCAAGGATCAGGTAATCAGGCTGAGGAAGGAAGGTGGGGAGTTCACAAGAAACGACCAAGAAGTGTGTGAGGAGCTCAACATGAGATTTAAAGAGGTATTCACAGTACAGACAGGAAGTACTCCAGGAAGTCGGAATAGGGAGATACACCAACAAGGGATACACCAACAAATGCTGGATGAAATACACACAACTGAGGAGGAGGTGAAGAAGCTGCTATGTGAACTTTATACCTCAAAGGCGGCGGGACCGGACATCTCTCTGTGAGTCCTTAGAGAGAGAGCAGAGACGTTGTGTGTGCCACTAACAAAAATCTTCAACACATCCATTGAAATTGGTCAACTACCTGAGGTATAAAAGACGGTTAATGTATTCCCAGTTTTTAAGAAAGGTGACAGACACAAGGCATTGAACTACAGACCAGTGTCACTGACGTGTATAGTATGCAAAGTCATGGAGAAGATTATCAGGAGGAGAGTGGTGAAGCACCTAGAAAGGAACAATAATATGAAGGACAACCAGCACGGTTTCAGGAAAGGGAAATTCTGTGTCACAAACCTACTGGAGTATTATGACAAGGTAACGGAAGTAAGACACGAGAGAGAGGGGTGGATAGATTGCATCTTCTTGGACTGCAAGAAGGCCTTCGAAACAGTTCATCACAAGCAGTTAGTACAAAAGCTAAAGGATCAGGCACACATAACATGAAAGGCACTGCAATTGATAAAAGAATTCCTGACAGGGAGGCAACAACGAATCATAGTACGTGACGAGTGGGCGCCTGTGACGAGCGGGGTTCCACAGGGGTCAGTCCTAGGACCAGTGCTGTTTTTGGAATATGTGAATGACATGACGGAAGGACAGACTCAGAAGTGTCCCTGTTTGCAGATGATGTGAAGTTAATGAGGAAAATTAAATGGGATGTGGATCAGGCAGGATTACAAAGAGACCTGGACAGGCTGGAAGCCTGGTCAAGCAAGTGGCTTCTCGAATTTAACCCCGCCAAATGCAAAGTCATGAAGGTCGGGGAAGGGCAAAAAAGACAGCAGACAGGGTATAGGCTAGTGACCAAAGACTGCAAACCTCACTTAAGGAAAAGGATCTTGGGGTGAGCATAATACCGAGCACATCTCCTGAGGCGCACATCAACCAGATAACTGCTGCAACATATGGGCGCCTGGCAAACCTAAGAATAGCGTTCCGATACCTCAGCAAGGAATCGTTCAAGACAATGTACACCGTGTACGTCAGGCCCATATTGGAGTATGCAGCACCAGTTTGGAACTCACACCTGGTCAAGCAAGTGAAGAAATTAGAGAAAGTGCAAAGGTTTGCAACAAATCTAGTCTCAGAGCTAAGGTAAATGTCGTACGAAGAAAGGTTAAGGGAAATTGGCCTTATGACAACGGAGGACAGGAGGGTTAGGAGAGACATAATAACGACTTACAAAATATTGCGAGGAATTGAGAAGGTGGAGAAAGGCAGGATATTCCAGAGATGGGACACAGAAACAAGAGGTCACAATTGGACGTTGAAGACTCTGATGAGTCAAAGGGATGTTAGGAAGTATTTCTAAGTCTTAGAGTTGTCACTCTCTCCTGCTCCATGAGCAGGGAGAGATTGACCTAGTAACGATCAGTGAAGAGGCAGGGCCAGGAGCTATGAATCGACCCCTCCAACCACAAATAGGTGAGTACTCAGTATCTTTATTTAAACCATGTACTTTATGTTTCTAACTGAATTCATGTGACATTCAAATTCATTATTTACTTCTCTCTTAGTAATGCTCCAAAATCACCCTTATTTTACCTTTTTTTATAACATATGAAGTAATTCATAATGTTAACAGCGTCTTAAGACCTTTCACCGTCAAAGAAAGAGAAAATACATGCCCCCTCACACACAAACAGGCCAAATGTCTTTTGACAAGTGCCTTGGACAAAATGGTAAGTAACTAAATAACACACACGCGCGTGAAGCAGTATCGTCGTTAATAGTGCTCCCGGTTTTAGCGTTCTAGCAGCTGTCCTAAGTTATTATTAGCGGGCATCGTACGTGATTGAATCAGTGAACATACCTACAAGAGTGTAAAGCTTTCTAGAGTGTGAATAATGAGATAAGATAAAAATTTTAAAATTTATATTTGAATGTGGATGATTTTATAAACTGGAAGGTGTGTGAGGGAGGGTAGCAATCAGCTGGGTCAAGGTTGGGACCTTAAATAAAAAATAAATACAAATATCTGGTCGGTTATAGCAGCAGTTAGTTTAATATCTTTATTATGACCCATACCCATCCTGTGGGCGGCAGTCAAAAGATTACAGAGGTACATAATTGGTCCAGAGACTGGACTCCAAAGTTTTGATAGCTGAACAAGTTACAGCGGTAATGAACTAGAGCTGGTCACAATTATGACCAAGTTACAAAGGTAATGAGGTCCAGGTAGAAGCAGTGTAGTGATAAAGTCATAAACGAGTGATAAAGTAAATAATGAAAGAAAAAAAATAGTCAATCCTTCGCAGTTGTTGTTGTGACTACAGTTCGTATCATCAGATTTGTTATGACCATAATACTAAAGCGAAAACAGTAAATACCAAGTTTTTTATGCATGATAAAGTCTACGGAGGGAGTTACAAACAACTTCATAGAAGCCACCACCAGGAGCCTCCACTGCTGTGCAGACGACGTCACTTGCCTGTGTGTGGCAGCAATTTTGGTTGGTGTTTAAAGTGTCAGTGTCTCGCCCTGCTGGTTGTATGCTATACCATCACTCTCTCCCTAACTTTTAGTGCCAGGAGATAGATAGGGTAACCCTGAAAATATTTAGTAAGTGATTTAAAATCTTCAGAAGAGTTGTGTAGCCTAGCGACACCCCCCCCTTTTTTTCTCAAGAACAATAAGCTAGTAAACGTTCACACACACACACTAACACACGTGTACACCAGTAAGTATTATAGTATTAAATATTAGTATATATTATTATGGAATAGGGTGTGAAATATTTCTATAATCTTCAAATGAGTAGCGTGGTCTAGCGTGTTAAAGTGACCCCTCCCTTTTTTTTTTTCAAAGACTGATACACACACACACTCATACACTCACACGTATACACTTAGACAAACCTAACCTAACACATTAGATCATAAATCCCTCCCCTCCACCACACACACATTTTTACACAAAGCTGAAGGAGCTAGAGCATCCTAACAGGATAAAAAAATGGGATCTCAAAAGGGAGGACGTAAAGGCAAGGGAACTGAGGATGGTTGGTCTGAAAAGGAAGAATGGGAAGAACAGCTCAAGAACAAAATGGAACAAGAATGGTAATAAAGGTTAAATGAGGTTTACAACAACATGTTAGAGAAGATATCTGCAGAGAGCAAGAAGTGGGAGTCACGAGCTGTAGTAGCTGAGGCAAAGATACAAAGACTGGAGGAAGAAATGGATGTGCTGAAGCAGGATATAAAGATGAGGTCCGAAAGGAGCAAGGTGACTGAAATGGGAACATCAGTAGGCAGCGAGGAGACTGAAGGAGGGGATGGAGCTAAGAAGTCTTTAGCAACAGTACTATCAGGTCATCAAAGTGTCCAGGAGATGATAAGGGCAACAACAAAGGAGATGTTAAGTAAAAGGACACAAATGCAACTAATGTGACATTTTATTGTGGCAATATTTCGCTCTCCAGGAGCTTTGTCAAGCCGTTACAAACAATACATGGACACAGAGGGTATATATAGGCTCAGAGTGAGGTGCAATACTAGTGGTGGTAGAAATAGTAGTGCTATAAGTTGTAGTAGTAATACAATAAGTAATACAACTTATATCACTACTACTTCTACCACCACTAGTATTGCACCTCACTCTGAGATGTAAATGAATGGTTCAGAGAACCGACGAGTTGGTAAATTTGACACATATGGAACACTTGGGTATCTTTATTGAGGAAACGTTTCGCCACACAGTGGCTTCATCAGTCCATACAAAGGAGAATCGTGAAGAACAGGAGGAGTTTGAGGTGTTGTCAGTTCATCAATCTTGAATAGAATACAGCATACGTGCGACGAGGAAGCTTATATACTGTAGACAGGAGAGGTGCAGCAGTCGTAGGAGGTGTCACATTTGTTCAATGTGGAAGTAGGTCGTGCCCAAGGATTAGGCAAGCGAAGAATTCCCTGTATTAAGATACCAAGATGTTGCTGTATCAGACAGGATGTAAATGAATGGTTCAGAGAACCGATGAGTTGGCAAATTAGACACATATGGAACACTTGGGTATCTTTATGCTGTATTCTATTCAAGATTGATGGACTGACAACATCGACTCAAGGATGAGGGACTGACCACCTCAAACTCCTCGTGTTCTTCACGATTCTCCTTGTATGGACTGATGAAGCCACTGTATGGCGAAACGTTTCCTCAGTAAAGATACCCAAGTGTTCCATATGAGTCTAATTTACCACCTCACTCTGAGCCTATATATACCCTGTGTGTCCATGTATTGTTTGTAACGGCTTGACAAAGCTCCTGGAGAGCGAAACGTTGCCACAATAAAATGTCACATTAGTTGCATTTGTGTCCTTTACTTAACATATTGTCGGTAATTCTACC
>WNWK01024030.1:0-30287 GCA_009830355.1 Cherax destructor | reverse complement strand
CTAGGAGACAGTCTGGTAGGGAAGCTAGGAGACAGTCTGGTAGGGAAGCTAGGAGACAGTCTGGTAAGGAAGCTAGGAGACAGTCTGGTAGGGAAGCTAGGAGACAGTCTGGTAGGGAAGCTAGGAGACAGTCTGGTAGGGAAGCTAGGAGACAGTCTGGTAGGGAAGTTAGCAGACAGTCTGGTAGGGAAGCTAGCAGACAGTCTGGTAGGGAAGCTAGGATACAGTCTGGTAAGGAAGCTAAGAGACACTCAGGTAAGGAAGCCAGCAGACAGTTTGGTAGGGAAGCTAGGTGACAGTCTGATAGGGAAGCTAGGAGACAGTCTGATAGGGAAGCTAGGAGACAGTCTGGTAGGGAATCTAGGAGACAGTCTGATAGGGAAGCTCTATGAGAAAATTGACTATTCAAGAAGGTGTCTTCATAAGCAAATTGACTGTACAGTAATTTTTTTTTTTTTTTGAAGACTGATTTTCTATAAGACAACATATTCATAGTTTACATTCTTCTAAACAGATACGAGGAGTTGATGTGTCCTCGACGGCAGTTGGACGAGATGGAGTGTGCCAAGAAATTCAAAGTGGATCTTGCCTTCAAGATGCTGTCGTGCGGCCGTACTGACCTGGTACCCCATGCGCTTCAGCTCCTGCCGGCCACCAAGGTAGTTTACAATGAATATGATAATGATCTTCAATAACGATAAGCTGATAAGACACATGTGCAACAGTTAGGTATCTTTATTCTGAAGCATTTCAGCTACACAGTACGCTTCTTCATTCGAGTACGGAAGAGTGAACAGAAGCAGTAGAGATGTATAGATGATTTATTCAGTCCATCACCCTTGAAGATGTAGATTTGAGGTGGTCAGTCCCTCAACCTGGAGCAAAACTCTTCTTCAGGCTGAGGAACTGACCGCCTCAAAACTACGTCTTCAAGGGTGATGATCTTTACATCTCTACTGCTTCTGCTGTCTCCTCTGTACTCGACTGAAGAATCCTACTGTGTAGGTGAAATGTTTGGGAATAAAGATACAGTGGACCCCTGGTTTTCAAGGGGGTGCAAAAATCAAGCAATTTGGATTTCGAGCACTTTTTTCTGCGAAATTTCCCCCCAGATTTTGAGTATCCCCTCGGAAATCATGTGTATGAGATGTGTCCATTCACCTGGGACGCCGCTTCTCACACGTACCACACTCAGTCTGTCTCTGTCTTTCGTTGAGTTAGCAATACTCCATGCATTCATCCATTGTTTTTGTGCTTGTTTATTGATTGTGACTGTGAAATAAGCCACCATGGGGCCAAAGAAAGAAAACACGATAGAATTCAAGAAAGAACTTGTAGCAAAATATGAAAGTGTGGTCGAGCTCGCCAGGATGTATGGCAAGTCGACATCAACAATCTGTTCCATCCTGGCGAAATCAAGGAAGCTGATGTTGCGAAAGGAGTAAATATGCTAACGAAACAGAGATTACAAACAATCGAGGATGTGGAGAAGCTGTTGTTGGTGTGGATCAACAAAAAACAGTTAGCGGGAGATAGTGTTGTGGAGTCAATCATTTGCGAAAAGGCAAGGCAGTTACATGCGGATCTCATAAAGAAAATGCCTGGAACGAGTGCTGCTGTTAGTAAATTTAACCCTTTGGGGGTTGACAGGCCTTCTCGGAAACACGTTCTCAGGGTCGAAATTTAAAAAAAAAAAAAAAAAAATTCTTATGAAATGATAGAGAATCTTTTTCCGATCATAACGACACCAAAAGTTTGCAATTTGAATGAAAACTTATGGAATTATGCTCTTGCGAAGTTATCGGTCTCGAAGATGTTTACGCATCGGCGATTTCACCCAATTTGCGCCCTATTTTTGGCCAATTCCAATGTTCCAGTCCACTAAAATCATAGCTATTTCGCTAGAACTCCATTTCTTCTATCGATTGAGTACAAGAAACTGCCTATTTACCAATTTCAACTACCCAAAATAGTAGTCAGAAAATGACAATTTGGCTAATTTCACACAAATTTCAAACGATGCCAATTTCAAAATGGGGTCCAGAATAAACAAGGCAGACATTCCTGGCACTAAAATAACATCTTCTCTGTTCATTAGTCACGTCTCCAGGCCCCTCTTACATTACTTTTGCTTTCCATTTTGAATTTTTATTCTCACAAAAAAATAGAAGATTTACTGTTATGTATACAACTCCATCATTGTAAAAATGGTATAAATAATATCAGCGCACTTGTGCAAGAATATTAGTCTCACCATTTGATGTGTATTGGACGCATGGTGTGATTTGTTTACTCTTGAACATTGGCGAAAATTGAACATTTTTGCTACTTTGAGCTCAATTTCAAGGTACTTGTCATTATCAAACCAATTAAAATCATCTCTGTTTCTGTAATATATCTTCCATTCTATCACATGAGACCAAGAAAACAAGAATACAGTGGACCCCCGCCTAACGAGCAAAATTCATTCCAGAAGCCTGCTCAAGTGCCATTACCGAACGAATTTCCTTCCTTAAGAAATAATGTCACGTAGGTTAGTCTATTTCAGACCCCCAAAAATACACTTCCACAAGCACTTACAATATTATACTTACATAATTGTACGATTTCCGGGGTGCTCGTTAGGCGGGGGTCCACTGTACATCAATAAATACCATACGAAAATAGACTGCAAAGTCGCTGTTTTAAACGAAAAAAATGGTCAGAGTTTTTTTCTCATTATGCAGTGTGGTGGTGCAGGATTTTTTTTATACTGCGCACACTGACCACATAGACCCATTCTTTCATATGTAGGCCTACCAGCCATTTCCTGCTTAATTTGAAGCCCCTAGAATTTACGTGTACTAGTACGGCACCAACCCCTGCTCATAAAACGTACTAGTACGGCATCGACCTTGAAAGGGTTAAGGCCAGCAAAGGCTGGTTCGACAGATTCAAGAAGCTCAGTGGCATACACAGTGTTGTAAGGCATGGTGAGGCAGCAAGTTCAGACAAACGTGCGGCTGAAGAATTCGTTGATGAATTCAAAGAGTACTTAGAGGCTAAAGGTTTCCTTCCCCAACAAGTGTTCAATTGTGACAAAACAGGCCTCTTTTAGAAGAAAATGCCAAAGAGGACCTACATCACACAGGAGGAAAAGGCACTGCCAGGACACAAGCCTATGAAGGATAGGCTAACTTTTGTTCTGTGGTAACGCTAGTGGGGATTTCAAAGTGAAGCCTTTACTCGTGTGTCACTCTGAAAATCCCCGAGTGTTCAAGAAAAACAATGTCATGAATAGTAAATTGTGATGTGATGGGTCACGAGGCTAATTTTCATTAAGTGGGTCAATGAAGTGTTTGGCCCGAGTGTGAAGAAATACCTCCTGGTAAATAAAATGCCATTTAAGTGCCTCCTGGTAATGGACAATGCTCCTGCTCATCCTCCAGACTTGGAAGACCTATTGTTTGAGGAGTGTAATTTCATCACAGTGAAGTTCTTGCCCCCTAATACCACTCCTCTCATCCAGCCCATGGACCAGCAGGTCATTTCAAACTTAAAAAAAACTCTACACTAAAGCAATGTTTCAAAGGTGCCTTGAAGTGACCTCAGACACTGAATTGGCCCTAAGAGAGTTCTGGAGGAATCAAATCAATATCCTCAATTGCATAACCCTTACAGATAAGACTTGGCAGGGAGTGACTTCCAGGACTTTGAACTCTGCTTGGAGAAAAATGTGGCCAGAATGTGTCAAAGAGAAGGAATTTAACCCTTTGAGGGTCGGTCACGTACTTGTACGTCATTGCAGCCAGGGTCGGTCACGTACTTAAACGCATAAATTCTAGCACCTTCAAATCAAGAGGGAGAAACCTGGTATGCCTACATGTGAGAAAATGGGTCTGCATGGTCAGTGTGCGCAGTATAAAAAAAATCGTGGAGCCAGTGGTGCATTGTGGGAATGCCATTTCAATAACCCTTGTTCACCATGTCTAGTGGTAAGAAACTCCTCACTCCTCTGCTAATTGGGACTCTTTTGTTTCCAAGTGACAGTTCAAACACAGATGGAAGTGTCAGTGAAGATGAATTTCATGGTTTTGAGGAGTTTGTGACCTAAAACAATGCCCAGGATACCAGAGGGAAGGAAGGAATGAAGGAAGAGATGAGAGGAAGAAAGAAAGGAAGAGATGAGAGAAAGGAAGAGATGAGAGGAAGGAAGAGATGAGAGAAAGGAAGAGATGAGAGGAAGGAAGAAAGGAAGAGATGAGAGGAAGGAAGAAAGGAAGAGATGAGAGGAAGGAAGAAGTAAAGAAGGAAGGAGGGAAGGTAGGTAGGAAGGGAGGCAGGAAGATAGGAAAGAAAAAAGGAAGAAATGAGAGGAAGGAAGAAAGGAATAGATGAGAGGAAGGAAGAAGTAAAGAAGGAAGGAGGGAAGGTAGGTAGGAAGGAAGAAAGGAAGAGATGAGAGGAAGGAAGGAAGAAAGGAAGAGATGAGAGGAAGGAAGGAAGGTAGGTAGGAAGGATGGAAGGTAGGTAGGATGAAGGGAAGGTAGGAAGGAAGGAAGGTAGAAGTGAAGGAAGGAAGGAAGGTAAGAAGGAAGGAAGGTAGAAGTGAAGGAAGGAAGGAAGGTAAGAAGGAAGGAAGGATGGACAACCATCAACCTAGGATAACCCAAAATTTAGTCAGTGATTTATTTCCATATGGGTTGGTGGGGTAATGAGGAAGGGATGTGTGTTGACAGGCAGTGAGGGTGGTGAGTGGTGGTGTAATTTGTCATTGTGACACAAATTACCTGGTGACAGCATATTTACAAGTCCACCCTCACAACAACTACAAGCTTCAGAAACTCTTGCAGTTCTAGGAACTTGTCCAGTGACTCTATATATTTATATATATGATAGAAAAATAGTAATAAACAGCATTTTTTATTGTTGGTTTGTGTAAACATGTTTTGTAAACAATATAATGACAGCAGAGTTTGTGTGGTTATTGTGTAGTGTACAATGAGTGAATATATACCAAATAGTCTTTATATTGGTCTCACAGGCCATAAAAGTTACTTGAAAAAATAAAATATTAAAAAATAAAAGAAAAAAGTAGGAAAAAACAAAATAAACTGTTACCGGGTGACCGGCAGTCAGCGATGTTACCGTAAGCGGTTCAATTTCTGTCAACTTCACGCCTCCATATTTTGCTAAGTATTGATCGCAAAAATTTTTTTGGCCTATAAAACTCAAAAAAATATACTATCATTTCATAAGAATTTTTTTTTTTTTTTCGAATATTTTTCGACCCTGAGAACGAGTTTGGGAGAGGGCCTCTCAACCCTCAAAGGGTTAAAGGGTTTGAGGCTGACCCTGAGGACCCTGTGCCTATTGTGGAATGTATTGTGTCTTAGGGAAAGTTCATGGGGTTGGATGTGAGTGGCGAGGATGTGGAAGAGTTGGTGGAGGACCACAGGGAGGAGCTAACCACTGAAGAGCTGCAACACCTTCTACTGGAACAGCAACAGACCACAGCTTAGGATATTGCTTCAGAGGAGGAGGAAGAGAGGGGAAATAATGTGCCTTCTTCAGTGATTAAGGACGTGTGTGAAAAGTGGAGCGAGTTGCAGAGTTTTGCGAAGAATTATCACTCTAACAAAACTGTTACAAGCCGTGTCTGCAACATGTTCAATGACAATATCTTGTCCCATTTTAGGCAAATCTTAAAGAGATGCCAGAAACAGAGGTCTTTGGACAGATTTTTAGTGCGACAAGGGTCCAGTGCCAGTAAAAGACAAAGAAGGGAAGTAACCCCAGAGAGAGCTTCGATACCTGAAGTCCTTATGGAGGGGGATTCCCCTTCCAAACAATAAACTCTCCTCCCTCACCCCTCCTCGCCTTCTTCAATATGCCAACAAGAGTCTTCAATAAAGGTATGTAATGTGTATATTTATTTATCATTGTTTTCTGTATGTAAAACTATAGTTATTCTTTAAAAAATGAATTTTTTTGTGAATACTTTTGGGTGTCTGGAACGGATTACAGTGGACCCTCCGTTTTTGTCATTAATCCATTCGAGAGACTAGCGAAAACGGAAATAAACGAAAACTGAAAAAAGTTTTCCCCATAAGAAATAATGTAAATCCAATTAATCTGTTCCAGACACCCAAAAGTATTAACAAAAAAAAATTTTTTTTAGCTTAAATATAGATTTACATGCAGAAAAGAATGAACATTCAACATGACACTTACCTTTATTGAAGACTCTTGTTGGTGTATGGAAGACAGGGGAAAGGGGAGAAGGAAGAGAGGTTATTCTTTGGTAGGGGAATCCCCCTCTATAAGGACTTTAGGTACCAAGTCCTTATCCGGGGTCACTTCCCTTCTTTGTCTTTTACTGCCACTAGGACCAGCTTGAGAGTCACTGGACCCCTGTCACACAAAAAAATGGTCCAGAGAGCTCTGTTTCTGGTATCTCTTCAAAATTTCCCTAAAATGGGGCATGGCATTGTCATCGTAAAAGTAGCCGGCAATGCTTGCAACAGCTTTCTCAGGGTGATGTTCCTCCACAAATGCTTGCACCCTACTCCACATTGCACAAATCTCCTTAATCTCTGAAGTAGGCACCTTCTTCCATCTCTCTTCCTCCTCATGTGAAGCAGTTTCCTCAGATGTGCTCTGTTGCTGTTGCAGATGAAGGTGTTGCAGCTATTCAGTGGTTAGCTCTTCATTGTGGTCCTCCACCAACTCTTCCATATCCTCTCCACTCACATCCAACCCCATGCAATTCCCTAATGCCACAATACTTTCCACAACCGGCAGAGGGTTAACAGGGTCAGCCCCAAACCCTTCAAAATCCTTCTCTTGGACACAATCTGGCCACAATTTTCTCCAAGCAGAGTTCATCGTCCTGGAAGTCACTCCCTGCCAAGCCTCTATAAGGCTTATGCAATGGAACATATTGAAGCGATCCTCCAGAACTCTCTGAGGGTCAATTCTGAGTCCGAGGTCACATCAAAGCACCTTTGAAACATTGCTTTGGTGTACAGTTTTTTGAAGTTTGCAGTGATCTGCTGGTCCATGGGCTTGATGAGAGGAGTGGTATTAGGAGGCAAGAACTTCACTGTTACAAAACTGAATTCCTTAAACAATTGGTCTTCCAAGTCTGGAGGATGAGCAGGAGCATTGTCCATTAACAGGAGGCACTGGAGTGGCAATTTATTATCCAGGAGATATTTCCTCACACTCGGGCCAAGCACTTCATTGAACCATTCCAGGAAAATTTCCCTCGTGACCCATGCCTTACTGTTACCCTTCCACATCACACACAATTTATTCTTGACGACACTGTTTTTCTTGAACACTCTGGGATTTTCAGAGTGATACACCAGTAAAGGCTTCACTTTAAAATCTCCACTAGCATTACCACAGAACAAGAGAGTTAGCCTGTCCTTCATAGGCTTGTGTCCTGGCAGTGTCTTTTCCTCCTGCGTGATGTAGGTCCTCTTTGGCATTTTCTTCCAAAACAGGTCTGTTTTGTCACAATTGAACACTTGTTGGGGGACGAATACTTCAGCCTCTACATAGTCTTTGAATTCCCGCACAAATTTTTCAGCCGCATGTTTGTCTGAACTGGCAGCCTCACCATGCCTTACAACACTGTGTATGCCACTTCGTTTCTTCAATTTTTCGAACCAGCCTTTGCTGACCTTAAATTCACTAACATCAGCACTCGTTCCAAGTATTTTCTTTATGAGATTGTCATGCAACTGCCTTTCCTTTTTGCAAATTATCGGCTGCACAACACTATCTCCCGCTAACTGTTTTTGGTTGATCCACACTGTTACGCCCTTTGATCATAATTTAAAAGGGTCATTTATTTAATGTGTAATTTCGGCTTTTTCATGTAATGTTATATTATTGGTTTCTTTCTGAGGGTATCCTCACCACATCAGGGGTGAGAGAGAACTGAAGAGTCTCGGAGAGCCTCTGAGGGTAGGCTCACCATACCAAGGGTGAGAAAACTGAGAGTCTTGGAGAGACTGAAGGTATGCTCAAGGTACCAGAGGTGAGAAAGAACTGAAGAGCCTTGGAGAGACTGAAGGTATGCTCACCACACCAGGGGTGAGAGAACTCAGTTTCTCCAAGGCTCTTCAGTTCTTTCTCACCCCTGGTGACTCAGCTGAGAGGACGCTTAGAGAAGCGGTTAGTCTGAACCTTAAGACATGCTTTGAAAACGATGGTTTTCTCACCATATTGTCTCGTGCTGCTGCATTTCTTCTGAGTATCTCGCTTGGAACTCCTTCGTCACCTGGAAGAAGTCATTTTGGAGGTATTCATGTCTAGCAGATTGACATGAACGTAGAGACACGACCAACACTTCAGGAAGAGCCAGATGCTCTTCGTATTTACTTCAAGACGTCGTTGTTCTTGATGCCTGTGTATAGGTTTCACTTCCAGTATTAGTATTTCCTGCATGCTTCCTGACATACTAGCCTCTATGCTACAAGCTAGTCCCTGAGCAGAAGTTGGTATACTTCTGACACACTAGCCTCTATAGTACAAGCTAGTCCCTGAGCAGGAACCTGCCTATGCCTCCTGACATACTAGTCTCTATGCTACAAGCTAGTCCCTGAGCAAAAGTTGGTACACTTCTGACACACTAGCCTCTATAGTACAAGCTAGTCCCTGAGCAGGAGTCAGCTTATACTTCTGACACACTAGCCTCTATATTACAAGCTAGTCCCTGAGCAAAAGTTGGTATACTTTTGACACACTAGCCCCTGTTTAATAAGCTAGTCCCTGAACAGAAGTCTGCATCCGTCTGACATACTAGCCTGACAAACTAGTCCCTGAGCAGACGTCTGCTTATGTTTCTACTAAACTGGTGAGTATTTGAACAGAACTTGATTGACTGTTCTGCAAAGCAAGTTAGTCTGGTGCGGATGACACTGGTGGACCAGTGTCATGAGCAGAAGTTAGCACACTTCTGACACACTAGCCTGACAAACTAGTCCCTGAGCAGAGGTTTGCCTGTACTTCCACCAGATTGGTATATTGGTGAGTCTCTCTGAGCAGAAAATGGCTGTATGCTGCACGCGCGTAAAAGGTTTCAGAATAAAGAGGATATATAAAACACTTCCTCTGAATTACAACACTTCACAATGTCAATAACGTCAATGTCAATATCGAGTTAGAGTTTATCACTAGACTTAAGCAGAGAATCACTACACTGAAGGTCACTATCACTGTTTCCAAACGAGTCACAACTCGCTAGTGATCCATAGTTCCGAAGTCTATTCTGTAGATAGAACTTGAGGAAATAAGAGCCTCTGAAGATATGCTCACCATCCCAAAGGTGAGAGAACTGAAGAATCTCTGAGAGCCTCAGAGGTTAAGCTCACCATACCAAGTGTGAGAGAACTGAAGAGTCTCGAAGAGCCTCTGAGGGTATGCTCACCACATCAGGGGTGAGAGAGAACTGAAGAGTCTCGGACAGCCTCTGAGGGTAGGCTCACCATACCAAGGGTGAGAGAACTGAAGAGCCTCTGAGGGTATGCTCACCATACCAAGGGTGAGAGAACTGAAGAGCCTCTGAGAACCTCAGAGGGTAAGCTCACCATACCAAAGGTGAGAGAACTGAAGAGCCTCTGAGGGTATGCTCACCACACCAGGGGTGAGAGAACTCAGTTTCTTCTAGGGTATGCTCACCGTACCAGGGGTGAGAGAGAACTCAGTTTCGGAGAACCTCAGAGGGTATGCTCACCGTACCAAGGGTGAGAGAACTGAAGAGTCTTGGAGAGACTAAAGGTATGCTCACCACACCAGGGGTGAGAGAGAACTGACCTGAGTAGAGTGCCTAGGTTTGACCTCTACTCGGTATAGAAGGGGGAAGGGACAAACGAGCTGCTCAGTACTTCACCCTTTACCTCTTTAAGTCTCCTACCTAAACACATACATAACTAAATAATTCATGGCCAGATAATATTATAAAGTAAGGAATCTTTATTTTAGCTATTAATAAAGAAACCAATAATATAACATTACATGAAAAAGCCGAAATTACACTTAAGCAGATAATCACTACACTGAAGTGGGGGGCCTGTGTCTGGGATTTTGATCCAAGGAAAGAGAAATCACTAGAACAGCAAGGATGTTAGTGGCCTGAGACCACTAATTAGTTTAGCGGTTATTGTAACAACAGTACAGCAGGTGCTAGGAATTATCAAAGTACAAGGCGAAATGAGATCTTTAAAGGTTTTTCCAGATTTTATTTAAGAATATACTAAGATATTTAGGACTCTTAGTAAAATAAAATAATCTCATAACCTCCTTACTCTTAGGACGGTGTACACACTGTATAGTCCTTTACTTTCACTCTCATATAAGCACCACAAGTTATCTTTGTCTGTACAGTCTTAATATAATAATATGTAAAGAGGATATATAAAACACTTCCTCTGAATTACAACACTTCACAATGTCAATAACGTCAATGTCAATAACGAGTTAGAGTTTATCACTAGACTTAAGCAGAGAATCACTACACTGAAGGTCACTATCACTGTTTCCATACGAGTCACAACTCGCTAGTGATCCATAGTTCTGAAGTCTATTCTGTAGATAGAACTTGAGGAAATAAGAGCCTCTGAAGATATGCTCACCATCCCAAAGGTGAGAGAACTGAAGAGTCTCTGAGAGCCTCAGAGGGTAAGCTCACCATACTAAGGGTGAGAGAGAACTGAAGAATCTTCTATGGTATGCTCACCATACCAGGGGTGAGAGAACTCAGTTTCGGAGAACCTCAGTCTGTACATTAAAACTGTACAGACAAATGTAACTTGTGGTGCTTATATGAGAGTGAAAGTAAAGGGCTATACAGTGTGTACACCCTCCTAAGAGTAAGGAGGTTGAGATTATTTTATTTTACTAAGAGTCCTAGATATCTTAGTATATTCTTAAATAAAATCTGGAAAAACCTTTAAAGAACTCATTTCGCCTTGTACTTTGATAATTCCTAGCACCTGCTGTACTGTTGTTACGATAACCGCTAAACTAACTAGTGGTCTACAGGCCAGGATCGTAACAAGTGGGGGCCTATCCTAAGAGCTACACCGACTAGATCTTCATTATGGAAGTTAATATACAGCAACTGGTTAAGGAACTGACTCTGGATAAATTAGAGAAGCTGAAACTGCAGACATGTTGGAAGATAGCAAAGCACCTGGGAGTGACATATAACAACCGTTATACCACGGAGACTATCCGGTCTATTATACGGAATATCTTATTCCCTATAAACCTAGAAGCTTCCAAAACTCCTGAATCACCGGTGGAAAGTTTAATAGACCAGCTGGGTACTATGTCTCTAGTAGATGACCTAGAGAAGTCACTTGAAGTCGACGAAGCAGCCCCTGGGAGACCTACAACTTCTTTACTTGCTGGTAGTATGTCACCACCGGGAGCCAAGGGAATGTCTAGTGACGGGATTCCCCCGGAACGAGGTAATGAAACGAGGCCTTCTGATAGTCCACGACCATACAGTGATTCTATGCATTTACGAGGAGAGGGAGCTCGGCCCAAGACACGGCCAGAGGAGCTCCTTCCCCCGACCCCACCGATGCCTTTGACACCCATCTCTTTGGACCATTTTAAGAGAATGGAGCATCTCATAACTCTGCAAACGGCTCAATTAGAAGTGCAGCGACAACTGTACAAAGAAGAATTTGAGCGAGAGAATATTCGTTATGAAAGGCAACAAGAGGAGAGAAGCAGGAGACTGACGGTTTCCCATAACCTGTCCTTCGATTTGCATAAGGCAGCATCTCTAGTGCCTCGGTTCAGTGAGGATGACCTAGACACTTATTTTGACACTTTCGAGAACCAGGCAAAGGGGATGCAATGGCCTCAGGAATATTGGGCCACTCTATTGCACACAACTCTAACCGGTAAGACTCAAAAGTGTACAGCTACTCTACCTTATGATAAGTATATGAAGTATGAGGTTGTTAAAAAAGTAATTTTGGAAACTTACGACTTGCTCCCTTTGAGTTATCAGAGGACTTTCCGTACCTTACAACGACTACCCGGTCAAACATGGGTAGACTTTGCCCGTCAGAAGACGGTAGCCCTTGAAAGGTGGTTAAGGGCCTCGGGTTGTGACTCTAAGGAAAGCCTGACTCAATTAATATTACAGGAAGAGTTTCATAACGCCCTGTCAGGAGACTTGCGTAAGTTTCTAATTGATCATCAGACTTTGGATGTTTTAACTTCTGCCTCACTTGCTGATCACTACGAAATATCCTCTCAGTTGACAACGGAAAAAAACCCTAGAGAGAAGGTGGGGAGAACATCCCCCAGGGATTGGCAGCACCAACCAAGAGAAGAGGTTCATCAGAAATTCCCTCCCTATAAGGCGGCTTTCTACTCCAATCCTAAACCTAATACTGGAGGAAATCTGTATACTAAGCCATGCCAGGAGGTAGATAACACAAGGAGGAAGCCAACCTGCTCTTACTGTCAGAAGAAAGGGCATGTGAGGAGCCTCTGTCACAAGTTAGACAGAGACAGGAAGTATAAAGTTCTGGATGTGGTTCCAGTACAGATGACGTCGTCTACCAGGTGCCAGGGAAAGGAGGACCCATGGAGGGAGCAAGATTCAGCCGGTCGGGTTTCTACCGCTAGATGACTGACTCCCTCGATCATGTCTACAAAGAAATAAGTTGATTGCTGTGACGAAAATAGAAGTCCTTACGGAGTTGAGTTTGGATGCCAGTTTGGTGGAAGTTAACAACATATCCTGCTTTGGCTATGACTACTGTTGTACTCCACTGACATCCTCAGCTTCTGATGTCACCAGGGGTCTCTACTGTGTATCCACCTCTGAGACGGAGTGCAGATTAAACTCCATTTCCTGACTTCTGCTTCATGGTGACCCAGAAGGATCTTTAAATTTCATTGGAGGAATTTTTCTATAAGGAAGAATGGAGTCTGCCATTGTTGACTTCAATACCATCTTAGTGCGACACTTATTTGTACAGGGGGAGTGTTACGCCCTTTGATCATAATTTAAGAAGGGTCATTTATTTAATGTATAATTTCGGCTTTTTCATGTAATGTTATATTTTTGGTTTCTTTATTAATAGCTAAAATAAAGATTCCTTACTTTATAATATTATCTGGCCATGAATTATTTAGTTATGTATGTGTTTAGGTAGGAGACTTAGAGAGGTAAGGGGTGAAGTACTGAGCAGCTCGTTTGTCCCTTCCCCCTTCTATACCGAGTAGAGGTCAAACCTAGGCGCTCTACTCAGGTCAGTTCTCTCTCACCCCTGGTGTGGTGAGCATACCTTTAGTCTCTCCAAGACTCTTCAGTTCTCTCACCCCTGGTGTGGAGAGCATACCACCAGAGACTCTTCAGTTCTCTCACCTTTGGGATGGTGAGCATATCTTCAGAGGCTCTTATTTCCTCAAGTTCTATCTACAGAATAGACTTCGGAACTATGGATCACTAGCGAGTTGTGACTCGTTTGGAAACCGTGATAGTGACCTTCAGTGTAGTGATTCTCTGCTTAAGTCTAGTGATAAACTCTAACTCGTTATTGACATTGACGTTATTGACATTGTGAAGTGTTGTAATTCAGAGGAAGTGTTTTATATATCCTCTTTACGTACAGTAGATTGTCATTTAGCACGATAGTTACGCTCCTGAAAAAGTCGTGTTAGATAATTTTGTGTTAAATAATTAACAGAACTTATGGGAAAAATAGGGTTACGTTCCTGGGAGTCCCAAAAAAGCCAAACAAGTTTTTTTTAGACAAACAGATCTTGCAAAAAATAAAGTGAATATGTAATTGTAGTTCATTATCGTGATGTATTATGTTGTTTTTACTGCTTAAGACTACAAATGTAACAGAAATAATAGTATTTACCTTAAATTGTGGGTGCTGGTGTTTGTGGATGATTGTGAAGAGAGTGGAGAGTTATGCTGTGGCCCTACTGGGCTGAGGTGGATGGAAGAGATTCTGGTACTGAAGTCGATAGGTTGTACTGAGTGCCTAACTTTAAGTCATTCAGTAAGTCAGTCAAGTCTTTCAGTCAGTCAAGTCATTCAGTCAGTCAAGTCATTCAGTCAGTCAAGTCATTCAGTCAGTCAAGTCATTCAGTCAGTCAAGTCATTCAGTCAGTCAAGTCATTCAGTGGAAATAAATGGTATAAAATACCGACACAATGGAAAAATAAACACATAAGCAGTATAATGTGATCCTTTATTGACAACGTTGCCCACGCAGTCTTCAGTCACAGACAGTCTACCTGGAAATGAGCAACATAGAGATATATATAGGGTACAGTCAGGTGGAGAATGCTGGGTCAGATGGAAAGCTGCATGTGAGTCTTAAAGTAGTGTGAAAACATAGTGTGACTTAAGGACCTGCAGTGTACCATTCTTGAGTTCTAGGTGGGATAGCGTTGAAGAAGTTTCTTGCCAAGAAACTTTTTCAACGCTATCCCCTAGAACTCAAGATGGTAACTGATCTTAAGTCACACTATGTTTCACACTACTAA
The DNA here is from genome assembly GCA_009830355.1 of Cherax destructor. Lineage (NCBI taxonomy): Eukaryota > Metazoa > Arthropoda > Malacostraca > Decapoda > Parastacidae > Cherax > Cherax destructor. The sequence continues at coordinate 15,761 of WNWK01024030.1, read as the reverse complement.
GACTCACATGCAGCTTTCTCCATCTGACCAGCATTCTCCACCTGACTGTCATCTCATGTTGCTCATTTCCAGGTAGATCTGTCTGTGACTCGATAAAGCCACTGCGTGGGCAAACGTGTCAATAAAGGATCACTATACTGCTTATGTGTTTATTTTTCCAAGTCATTCAGTCAGTCAAGTCATTCAGTCAGTAAGTCAGTCAAGACATTCAGTAAGTCAGTCAAGTCATTCAGTCAGTAAGTCAGTCAAGTCATTCAGTAAGTCAGTCAAGTCATTCAGTCAGTAAGTCAGTCAAGTCATTCAGTCAGTCAGTCAGTCAAGTCATTCAGTCAGTAAGTCAGTCAAGTCATTCAGTCAGTAAGTCAGTCAAGTCATTCAGTCAGTAAGTCAGTCAAGTCATTCAGTCAGTAAGTCAGTCAAGTCAGTCAGTCAGCAAGTCAGTAAGTCAGTCAAGTCATTCAGTAAGTCAGTCAAGTCAGTCAGTCAGTCAGTAAGTCAGTCAAGTCATTCAGTCAGTAAGTCAGTCAAGTCATTCAGTCAGTAAGTCAGTCAAGTCAGTAAGTCAGTCAAGTCATTCAGTCAGTAAGTCAGTCAAGTCAGTCAGTCAGTCAAGTCAGTCAGTAAGTCAGTCAAGTCAGTCAGTAAGTCAGGATATAGGTCAAGTGAAGAGAACACCCAGTCAGTAAGTCAGTAAGTCAGTCAGTCAAGTAAGTCAGTCAAGTAAGTCAGTCAAGTCAGTAAGTCAGTCAGTCAGTCAAGTGAGTCAGTCAGTAAGTCAGTCAAGTCATTCAGTCAGTCAAGTCATTCAGTCAGTCATTCAGTCAGTCAAGTCATTCAGTCAGTCAAGTCATTCAGTCAGTCAAGTCATTCATTCAGTCAGTCAGTCAAGTCATTCAGTCAGTAAGTCAGTCAAGTCATTCAGTCAGTCAAGTCATTCAGTCAGTAAGTCAGTCAAGTCATTCAGTCAGTAAGTCAGTCAAGTCATTCAGTCAGTAAGTCAGTCAAGTCATTCAGTCAGTAAGTCAGTCAAGTCATTCAGTCAGTAAGTCAATCAAGTCATTCAGTCAGTAAGTCAGTCAAGTCATTCAGTCAGTAAGTCATTCAGTCAGTCATTCAGTCAGTCAAGTCATTCAGTCAGTCAAGTCATTCAGTCAGTCAAGTCATTCAGTCAGTCAAGTCATTCAGTCAGTCAGTAAGTCAGTCAAGTCATTCAGTCAGTCAAGTCATTCAGTCAGTAAGTCAGTCAAGTCATTCAGTCAGTAAGTCAGTCAAGTCATTCAGTCAGTAAGTCAGTCAAGTCATTCAGTCAGTAAGTCAGTCAAGTCATTCAGTCAGTAAGTCAATCAAGTCATTCAGTCAGTAAGTCAGTCAAGTCATTCAGTCAGTAAGTCATTCAGTCAGTAAGTCAGTCAAGTCAGTCAGTCAGCAAGTCAGTCAGTCAGTCAAGTCAGTCAGTCAGTCCAGTCAGTCAGTCAAGTCAGTCAGTCAGTCAGTCAAGTCAGTCAGTCACAAACTTATGTTTACCTCTTTTTATGTGTACAAAGTAACACTTCATTACTGCCACGGGTTATGTCTTGTCTAATATTAATCTTTTTTCGTTAATTCTAAGACTTAAATGCTTATACATTTTATTGCCACTCTGAGCAACACTGTGACGCGTATAAAATATGTACGAATGCTGGGATGGTGGGTTCCTGGGTGGGTGGGGAGGGATGGCCGGTGGTGTCCCCCGCTGAACAACAACAAGGCTGCTTGTGAGAATGGTTATTTGTTTTTCCTTCCCACAAACTGTAAGTAAGTTTATTCAGGTATACACAGATACAGTTACGAAGATTATCATACATAGCAGCATATGTGTAGAGAACCTAGGATAACCCAAAAAAGTCAGAGTGACAGTATTTCCATTGACTGACTTGGGTTATCCTAGGTTCTCTACACATATGCTGCTATGTATGATAATGTATGTAACTGTACTCACCTAATTGTGGTTGCAGGGGTCGAGACTCAGCTCCTGGCCCCGTGTATCTGAATAAACTTACAGTTTGCAGGAAGGAAAAACAAATTCCCTTTTCCTCAAAGCATGAATATTCTTAGGCAGTAAATAACCATGCACTCAAAATTTTTCCCCTCCTGCCGAACCGTGTAATATCATCTTTACGTCGTGTAAGATGATAATGTGTCGCAAATCTTAAATCGTGCAATACCGGTAACGTGCAACATAATCTCGTGCTAAATGACGTTCTACTGTATTACATTAAGACTGTACAGACAAATGTAACTTGTGGTGCTTATATAAGAGTGAAAGTAAAGGGCTATACAGTGTTTACACCCTCCTAAGAGTAAGGAGGTTGAGATTATTTTATTTTACTAAGAGTCCTAGATATCTTAGTATATTCTTAAATAAAATCTGGAAAAACCTTTAAAGAACTCATTTCGCCTTGTACTTTGATAATTCCTAGCACCTGCTGTACTGTTGTTACGATAACCGCTAAACTAACTAGTGGTCTACAGGCCAGGATCGTAACACACACCAACAATAATTTCTCCACATCTTCAATTGTTTGTGATCTCTGTTTCGTTATCACGTTTACCCCTTTCGCAACATCAGCTTCCTTGATTTCTTTTTTCTTCGCCACAATGGAACTGATGGTTGATGGGGGCTTCCCGTACATCCTACCAAGGTCAGCGATACGTATGCCACTATCATATTTTTCTATGATTTCTTTCTTTAATTCTACGGTGTTCCTCACTTTCATACCAAAGGACTGGCACTAGGACCTTTCTTTTGGCCCATGGTGGCTTATTTAGTAGTCACACACAATAAACAAGTGCCAAAAACAATGAATTACAGTGGTCCCTCGTGTTTCGGTCATAATCCATTCCAGGAGCTAGACCTTAACACGAATTGCTCGAAAGTCGAAACCTTATTTCCCATAAGAAATAATGTAAATACAATTAATCCGTTCCACCCAAAAATATTCACAAAAAATTCAATTTTTTAAAGAATAAATACTATACAGTGGTACCTCGACTTACGATATTAATCTGTCAGAGAGGGCATATTTTAAGGCGAAACAATCGTTACACGAATCAATTTTCCCCATAAGAAATAATGGAAATAAATTTAATCCGTCCAAGACTTCCAAAAGTAGTTAAATAAAATATTTTTTAGAACTTTTTGACATTAAATAATACAGAATTTAATGAATAATACCTAAATACACATGTAAATATTGTACAATAACATGTCACTTACATTTATTGAAGAGTTGTTGATGTGTGGAGGACGGGAGGAGGGGAGAAGGTGGAGTAGTATGCTAGTGTTTGGAAGGGGAATCCCCTTCCATTAACACTGCAGGTACCAAGTTCTTTTCTGGGGTTACTGGCCTTTTTCTTTGAATGCTACACTCCCTGCATGAATGCTACACTCCCTGCATGCCTACTACACTCCCTGCATCCTTGCTACACTCCCTGCATCCTTGCTACACTCCCTGCATCCTTGCTACACTCCCTGCATCCTTGCTACACTCCCTGCATCCTTGCTACACTCCCTGCATCCTTGCTACACTCCCTGCATCCCTGCTACACTCCCTGCATCCCTGCTACACTCCCTGCATCCTTGCTACACTCCCTGCATCCCTGCTACACTCCCTGCATGCCTGCTACACTCCCTGCAAGCCTGCTACACTCCCTGCATGCCTGCTACACTCCCTGCATAAATGCTACACTTCCTGCATGAATGCTTCACTCCCTGCACATTCTTTACCACAGGCTTGGCACTAGGAGCTTTCTTGGGGCCCATGGTGGCTTATTTAGCAGTTGCAAGCACTAAAAACAGTGGAATAATGACAATATACTGGTATGAATGCGTGGGTGTGGGTGGGTGGTCGCTCTCACTTGTAAACAATAGCACACTGACGCTCCCTGGAGTGCGCGCTCAGCTGGGCGCCAAGCGGACACGTCCGGTACGAATGTCGTTACACGAAGCAAACATCGTAAATCGCAATCAAATTTTTTACGTTTTAAATATCGGTACTCGATAGTTTTACATACACAAAACAATTATAAAGTAATAAATTTATAATTAAACATTTAAAATAACATTTACTTACCTTTATTGAAGAGAGTTGCTGGCATCTTGGAAGATAGGATTGAGGACAGGGGGAGGGGTTAATGTTTGGAAGGGGAATCCCCCTCCATAAGGACTTCAGGTAACAAGTCCTTATCTGGGGTTACTTCCCTTCTTTTTCTTTTAATGACACTAGGACCAGCTTGAGAGTCATTAAACCCCTGTCTAGAAAAATAACTGTCCAGAATGCTCTGTTTCTGGTGCCTCTTTAACATTTTCCTGAAGTGCAACATGGCTCTGTCACTGAACTGGTTGCAGAGATGGCTTATTTCAGCTTGCTCAGGGTGGTGTTTTTCAACAAATGTCTGCACCTTAGTCCACATAGAACAAATTCCTTAATCTTCTTCTTCAGTTCGATGGTGTTCCTCACTTTCTTTACCACAGGGGTGCCACTAGGAAGCTTCTTTGGACCCATGGTGACTTATTTCACAGTGACAATCACTAAACCAGCAATAAACACAATAAATTTACAGTGGACCCTCGGTTAACGAAATTAATCCGGTCCAGGAGCTATTACTTAATCTGAATCTTTCGTTATCTGAAACCTTATTTCCCATAAGAAATAATGTAAATACAATTAATTTGTTCCACAAAAAAATAATCACTCAAAATAAAAAAAAATAACATTTACTTACCTTTATTGAAGAGACTTGCAGGCATCTGGAAGATATACAGTCATCCCTTGGTTTTCAATTTTAATCCGTTCCAGATGGATCAGCTAAAACCAAAATCGGTGAAAACCAAAACTATTTTCCCCATAAGAAATAATGGAAATTCAATTAATCCGTTCCAGATACCCAGAAGTTTGGAAAAAAAAAATTGGGGGCCTTAAAGATAGATTTACATGCACAAATGAATGAACTCTATGTGGCACTTACCTTTATTGAAGACTGATGTTGCTGGATGGAAGAGAGGGAGGAGGGGAGAGGAGAGAGACCCTATTTTTTGGAAGAGGAATCCCCTTCCATAAGGAATTTAGGTACCAAGTCCTTATCTGGGGTCACTTCCCTGCATGCCTGCTACACTCCCTCCCTGCCTGCTACACTCCCTCCCTGCCTGCTACACTCCCTCCCTGCCTGCTACACTCCCTGCATGCCTGCTACACTCCCTGCATACATGCTACACTCCCTGCATACATGCTACACTCCCTGCATACATGCTACACTCCCTGCATACATGCTACACTCCCTGCATGCCTGCTACACTCTTAAACTCCATCATGTTTCTCACTTTCTTTACCAAAGGACTGGCACTAGGAGCTTTCTTTGGGCCCATGGTAGCTTATTTAGTAGTCACACACAATAATCAAGGGCCAAAAACAATGAATTGTTAATAAATGTTTTGTATGAACTACTGGGATGATGTTCACTTAAGCATAAACAATGCTACACTGCGTGACAATGTGCGTGGGTGGCGGTCTAGCGGGTTTTTATGTGCGGGGCACTGGTGGACAGGTTCCGTACCATCAGTGAAAACTGAGACAATCGGTGAAAACTGAGACAATTTTTCCATGAAAAAAGTGATTGAAAACCAAAATCGGTGAAAACTGAGACAATTGAAAACCAAGGGATGACTGTAGATGATGATTGGAGCAGGGTGTTAGTGGTTGGAAGGGGAATCCCCCTCCAAAAGGACTTCAGGTAACAAGTCCCTCTCTGGGGTTACTTTCCTTCTTGGTCTTTTAATGCCACTAGGACCAGCTTGAGAGTCACTAGACCCCTGCCTGGTAAAGTAACTGTCCACAGTCCTCTGTTTCTGGCGACTCTTCAACACTTTTCTGAAGTACAACATGGCTCTGTCACTGAAGTGGTTGCACAGAAGGCTCATTTCAGCTTGCTCAGGGTGGTATCTTTCAACAAATGTCTGCAACTCATTCCACTTTGTACACATCTCCTTAAGCACTGAAGAAGGCACCTCCTTATCTCTCTCTCTCTCTCCTCCTTTGAAGCAATAACCTCAGCTGTGGTCTGTTGCTGTTCCAGATGAAGCTCTTGCAGCTCTTCAGTTGTTAGCTCTACCCTGTGCTCCTCCACCAACTCTTCCACATCCTCACCACTCACCTCCAACCCCAGGCTGTTCCCCAATTCCACAATATCTTCCACAACATGTTCCACAACAGGCACAGGGTCGTCAGGGTCAGGGTCAGCCTCAAATCCTTCAAAATTCCTCTCTTGGACACAATCCGGCCACAGTGGTCTCCAAGCAGAGTTCAGAGTCCTGGAAGTCACTTCCTCCCAAGCCTTACCTATAAGGCCTATGCAATGCACGATATTGAGGTGTTCTTTCCAGAACTCTCTTAGGGTCAATTCAGAGTCATTGGTCATATTAAAGCACCTCTGAAACAGTGCTTTGGTGTACAGTTTCTTGAAGTTGGAAATGACCTGCTGGTCCATGGGCTGGAGGAGAGGAGTGGTGTTAGGAGGCAAGAACTTCACTCTGATGAAATTTATGTTGTCAGGCAACAACTCTTGCAAGTTGTGAGGATGAGCAGGAGCATTGTCCAGTAGCAGGAGGCACTTGAGTGGCAATTTCTTTTCCAGGAGGTATTTCTTCACACTAGGGCCAAACACTCCAGTCATCCATTCCTTGAAAATCTCCGTAGTGACCCATGCCTTGGTGTTAGCTTTCCAATGCACACACAATTTATTCTTGTCAACACTGTGTTTCCTGAAGGATCTGGGATTTTCTGCGTGATGCACCAGTAAAGGCTTCACTTTAAAATCACCACTGGCATTGGCACACATCATAAGAGTTAGCCTGTCTTTCAGAGGCTTGTGTCCTGACTGTGCCTTTTCCTCCTGAGTAATGTAGGTCCTGTTGGGCATTTTCTTCCAAAACAGGCCTGTTTCATCACAATTAAACACTTGCTGGGGGAGGAATTGTTCAGCCTCTACGAACCCCTTGAATTCGTGCACAAATTTTTCAGCTGCACGTTTGTCTGAGCTGCCTGCCTCACCATGCCTCACAACATTGTGTATGCCACTACGTTTCTTAAACTTCTCAAACCAGCCTTTGCTGGCTTTAAAATCACTCTCCTCACCACTGGTTGCAGGCATTGTCTTCACAAGATCTGCGTGCAACTTCCTTGCCTTTTCACAAATTATCGCCATAGAAATACTATCCCCCGCTCTCTGTTTTTCATGGATCCACACCAACAACAACTTCTGAACCTCATCCACTGTTTTCGATCTTTGTTTCGTTAACAAATTAACTCCTTTTGCAACATTAGCTTCCTTGATCTCATTTCTCTGTGCCAGGATAGTGCCGATAGTAGATGGATTTTTCTTGTACATACTTGCAAGATCACTCAGACGTACACCACTCTCATATTTTTCTATGATTTCCTTCTTCAGTTCGATGGTGTTCCTCACTCTCTTTACCACAGGGGTGCCACTAGGAAGCTTCTTTGGACCCATGGTGACTTATTTCACAGTGGCAATAACTAAACCACCAAAAAAGACACCAAATATATTGTGAATCTTTGAAAGAGTGCGCTAGGTAATGTTCTTTCAATGGTAAACAACGCTTCACTGGCATCCTGCGCTTGCGCGGAGCAGGCGGACACATCTAATACCTTTCGGTAACCGAGGAATTTTTCGCTAACCGATTATGAAAAAAGCTTTCGGTTTCCGAAGCTTTCGTTAAAGAGACCTTTCGTTAACCGAGGGTCCACTGTATTGTGAAATGTTTGAAAGAGTGCGCTGGGTAATGTTCTCTCAATGGTAAACAATGCTAGACTGGCGTCCTGTGTGACGAGGCGAGCCACACAGGTGTACAGGTCTGGTACAAACCGATAGACGAGGGAATGACTGATAGACAAGGGAAACATTGACCGAAAAAAGCGCTCGAAATCACCGATATTCGGAATCACTGAAACACGAGGGACCACTGTATTATGAAATGTTTCATATGACCTTGCAGGATAATGTTCACTCACCGAGAAACAACACGACACTGCCTGAGAATGTGTGTGGGGGAGGCTTTGTGGGTGCGCAGGGCACTCAGACAGGTACCATACCAACAATGAAAACTGAGGAAAGCAACGAAAACGTAGGCAATTTTTTGACGAAAAAAATTGGCAATAACTGAAATCAATGAAAACAGAGATAGACAAAAAGGGAGGGTCCATCGTACTAATTAGATTTACATTATTTCTTATGGGAAATATTACTTCGCATCCATTTTGGATTTCGAGCAACCTTCTTGTACATCTTTGCATCATGTCACAATAAATTATTATTATTATTATTATTATTATTAATTACGAAAACCGGGGGTCCACTGTACCTAACTGCTGCACATGTGTCTTTGTAATGTAGAATGTTGCAATCTCACTGTTTACTTTCATATTTTAATCTTTTGTAAACCACGACTTGTCCTGTGTCATACACAAATAACCCACACTTACACAGTTTATGATGATGTTTCAGTCTGACTTGCAACATTAACTAGTGGCTATGGCACTTTGTACTGCTCCATAACCTGTGTCAATATAGACTAAGAATTAGTATTAGTCTGCCCAAAATCCCTGGGTCTGCTAGTTACCTTCCTTGTAATTAATATTTTATAATACAGTGGACCCTCGGTTAACGAAAAAAATTCATTGCAGAAGCCTGCTCAAGTGCCATTACCGAACGAATTTACGTCCTTAAGAAATAATGTCACGTAGGTTAGTCTATTTCAGACCCCCAAAACTACACTTCCACAAGAACTTACAAAATTATACTTACATAATTGCACGATTTCCGGGGTATTCGTTAACCGAGGGTCCACTGTATACGTAATCCACACATTGTAAGCTTTGCAAGGAAATAAACATTTTTATTTTATTTTCGTTTTCATAATTGTCTGTGGTTATTTACAATAGATGTACAGGATATGGATGAAGAATGTGTAGTAGATATGTTTAGTCAGTGTAGTAGGTGTACTGGAGTGTTCAGTGTAGGACGTGTACTGGAGTGTTCAGTGTAGTAGGTGTACTGGAGTGTTCAGTGTAGGTGTACTGGATTGTTCAGTCAGTGTAGTAGGTGTACTGGATTGTTCAGTGTAGTAGGTGTACTGGATTGTTCAGTGTAGTAGGTGTACTGGATTGTTCAGTGTAGTAGGTGTACTGGATTGTTCAGTGTAGTAGGTGTACTGGATTGTTCAGTCAGTGTAGTAGATGTACTGGATTGTTCAGTGCAGTAGGTGTACTGGATTGTTCAGCAGTGTAGTAGGTGTACTGGATTGTTCAGTTAGTGTAGTAGGTGTACTGGATTGTTAAGTGTAATAGGTGTACTGGATTGTTCAGTCAGTGTAATAGGTGTACTGGATTGTTCAGTTAGTGTAGTAGGTGTACTGGATTGTTCAGTGTAGTAGGTGTACTGGATTGTTCAGTCAGTGTAGTAAGTGTACTGAATTGTTCAGTGTAGTAGGTGTACTAGATTGTTCAGTGTAGTAGGTGTACTGGATTGTTCAGTCAGTGTAGTAGGTGTACTGAATTGTTCAGTGTAGTAGGTGTACTGAATTGTTCAGTCAGTGTAGTAGGTGTACTGGATTGTTCAGTCAGTGTAGTAGGTGTACTGAATTGTTCAGTCAGTGTAGTGAGTGTACTGGATTGTTCAGTCAGTGTAGTAGGTGTACTGAATTGTTCAGTGTAGTAGGTGTACTAAATTGTTCAGTCAGTGTAGTGAGTGTACTTGATTGTTCAGTCAGTGTAGTAGGTGTACTGAATTGTTCAGTGTAGTAGGTGTACTGAATTGTTCAGTCAGTGTAGTAGGTGTACTGGATTGTTCAGTCAGTGTAGTAGGTGTACTGGATTGTTCAGTCAGTGTAGTAGGTGTACTTAATTGTTCAGTCAGTGTAGTAGGTGTACTGGATTGTTCAGTGTAGTAGGTGTACTGGATTGTTCAGTCAGTGTAGTAGGTGTACTGGATTGTTCAGTCAGTGTAGTAGGTGGACTGGATTGTTCAATGTAGTAGGTGTACTGGATTGTTCAGTCAGTGTAGTAGGTGTACTGGATTGTTCAGTGTAGTAGGTGTACTGAATTGTTCAGTCAGTGTAGTAGGTGTACTGGATTGTTCAGTCAGTGTAGTAGTTGTACTGGATTGTTCAGTGTAGTAGATGTACTGGATTGTTCAGTGTAGTAGGTGTACTGGATTGTTCAGTGTAGTAGGTGTACTGGATTGTTCAGTGTAGTAGGTGTACTGGATTGTTCAGTGTAGTAGGTGTACTGGATTGTTCAGTGTAGTAGGTGTACTGGATTGTTCAGTGTAGTAAGTGTGCTGGATTGTTCAGTGTAGTATGTGTCCTGGATTGTTCAGTGTAGTAGATGTACAGGATTGTTCAGTATAGTAGGCGTACTGTATTGTTCAGTGTAGTAGATGTACTGGAGTGCTCAGTGTAGTAGGTGTACTGGATTGTTCAGTGTAGTAGGTGTACTGGATTTTTCAGTGTAGTAGGTGTACTGGATTGTTCGGTGTAGTAGGTGTACTGGATTGTTCAGTGTAGTAGGTGTACTGGATTGTTCAGTCAGTGTATTAGGTGTACTGGATTGTTCAGTGTAGTAGGTGTACTGGATTGTTCAGTCAGTTTAGTAGGTGTACTGGATTGTTCAGTGTAGTAGGTGTACTGGATTGTTCAGTGTAGTAGGTGTACTGGAGTGTTCAGTCAGTGTAGTAGGTGTACTGGAGTGTTCAGTGTAATAGGTGTACTGGAGTGTTCAGTCAGTGTAGTAGGTTTACTGGAGTGTTCAGTGTAGTAGGTGTACTGGAGTGTTCAGTCAGTGTAGTAGGTGTACTGGAGTGTTCAATGTAGTAGGTGTACTGGAGTGTTCAATCAGAAACTCTTCAGTAGCATCAAAGGCATTATTCCATCTCAGTTCAAGTTCATATTCTTTATTCTTGTCTACACTACACAGATAATGTAGTTTGTGTAATGAAATATTGTTAGGCACAGAAGCCACTAACGTGCGGGTCATTTATGAATTTCCACCAACCTCTGTGATTTACGGTACCCTGTGGCCTTGTGGCTAAATCTCTCGCTTCACATGACGAGCGTCCGGGTTTGATTCCTGGCGAGGATGGAAACATTGAGCGTGTTTCTTTACAACGGTTGTCTATATTCACCCATCAGTAAAATGGGTACCTGGGTGTTAGTGGACCGGTGTTGGTCATATCTTGGGACAAAACTGACCTAATTTGTCTGAAATGCTCTGCATGACAAGTGGCTTTCTGTATACAAATACCATCTGACTTACGACCGAGCTTGGTTCCGACCAACCGGTTGTAAATCAAAATGGACGTAAGTTGAATCTTAGGAAATTGTTGACATACTGGGTAGGGCATAATGTCAAACCTTTGCTATATAAAGTACAGTGGTCCCTCGACTCGGTTTCAATCCGTTCCAGGAGCTAGACCTCAACACGAAAAATTTGAAACTCGAAACCTTATTTCCAATAAGAAATAATGTAAATACAATTAATCCGTTCCAGACATCCAAAAATATTCACAAAAAATATATTTTGTAAAGATTAACTATACTTTTACCTTCACAAAACAATTATAAATATATATAAAGTAGTATAATATTAAATTTATAATTAAACATTTAAAATAACATTTACTTACCTTTATTGAAGAGAGTTGCTGGCATCTTGGAAGATAGGGAGGAGGACAGGGGGATGGAGCACTCATTGATTGGAAGGGAAATCCCCTTCCAAAAGGACTTCAGGTAACAAGTCCCTCTCTGGGGTTACTTCCCTTCTTGGTCTTTTAATGCCACTAGGCCAGCTTGAGAGTCACTAGAACCCTGTCGCACAAAATAACTGTCCAGAGTCCTCTGTTTCTGGCGCCTCTTTAACATTTTCCTGAAGTGGAACATGGCTCTGTCACTGAACTGGTTGCACAGATAGCTCATTTCAGCTTGCTCAGGGTAGTGTTTTTCAACAAATGTCTGCAACTCATTCCACTTTGTACACATGTCTTTAAGCACTGAAGAAGGCACCTCCTTCACTCCCTCTTCCTCCTCCTGTGAATCAATAGCCTCAACTCTGGTCTTATGCTCTTCCAGTTCCAGCTGTTGCAGCTCTTCAGTTGTTAGCTCCACCCTGTGGTCCTCCACCAACTCTTCCACATCCTCACCACTCAACTCCAACCCCAGGTTGTTCCCCAATGCCACAATATCTTCCACAACAGGCACAGGGTCAGCCTCAAATCCTTCAAAATCCCTCTTTTCAACACAATCCGGCCACAGTGGTCTCCAAGCAGAGTTCAAAGTCCTGGAAGTCACTCCCTCTCAAGCCTTACCTATAAGGCTTATGCAATGGACGATATTGAAGTGATCTTTCCAGAACTCTCTTAGGGTCAATGCAGTGTCTGAGGTCACATCAAAGCACTTCTGAAACACTGCTTTGGTATACAGTTTCTTGAAGTTACAAATGACCTGCTGGTCCATGGGCTGGATGAGAGGAGTGGTGTTAGGAGGCAAGAACTTCACTGTGATGAAACTGAACTCATCAGACAAATAGTCTTCCAAGTTGTGAGGATGAGCAGGAGCATTGTCCAGTACCAGGAGGCACTTGAGTCCCAATTTCTTTTTCAGGAGGTATTTCTTCACACTAGGGCCAAACACTCCAGTCAACCATTCCACAAGAATGTCCTTAGTGACCCATGCCTTGGTGTTAGCCTTCCAATGCGCACACAAATTATTCCTGTTAACATTGTGTTTCTTGAAGGCTCTGGGATTTTCTGCGTGATACACCAATAAAGGCTTCACTTTAAAATCACCACTGGCATTAGCACACATCATGAGAGTTAGCCTGTCTTTCATAGGCTTGTGTTCTGGCAGTGCCTTTCCCTCCTGAGTAATGAAGGTCTTCTTTGGCATTTTCTTCCAAAAGAGGCCTGTTTCATCACAATTAAAAACTTGTTGGGGTTCAAAATTTTCAGTGTCTACTAACCCCTTAAATTCACTCACAAACTTTTCAGCTGCACGTTTGTCTGAGCTGGCTGCCTCACCATGCCTCACAACACTGTGTATGCCACTACGTTTCTTAAACCTCTCAAACCAGCCTCTGCTGGCTTTTAAATCACTCGCATCAGCACTGGTTCCAGGCATTGTCTTGACAAGATCTGCGTGCAACTGCCTTGCCTTTTCACAAATTATCGCCGTGGAAATACTATCACCTGCTATCTGTTTTTCATTGATCCACACCCCCAACAACTTCTCAACCTCATCCACTGTTTTCGATCTATTTTTCGTTAACATATCAACACCTTTTGCAACATTAGCTTCCTTTATTTTTTTTTTTATCTTTGCCAGGATAGAGGTGATAGTAGATTGGTTTTTGTTGTACATCCTGGCACTCTCATATTTTTCTACAGTCTCTTTCTTCAGTTCAATGGTGTTCCTCACTTTCTTTACCACAGGGGTGCCACTAGGAAGCTTCTTTGGACCCATGGTGACTTATTTCACAGTGACAATCACTAAACCACCAATAAACACAACAAATTTATTGTGAATGTTTGAAAGAGCATGCTGGGTTATGTTCTCTCAAGTGTAAACAACGCTTCACTGGCGTCCTGCGCAGGCGCGGGGCAGGCGGACAGGTCTGATACATTTCGCTACACAAGTTAATTTTCGCTACACGAAAGCGAAAAAAGCTTACGTTACACGATTTTTTCGTTATATGGGCCTTTCGTTAGTCGGGGGTCCACGGTATTATATTATTATTAAAATTAAGGCCTAAGAGGCTTAGCCGTCTTTCTGTCAGCCCAAAGATTTCATTCCCGGCCCTTTTTTGAAAGAGCGATCCAAGTGCCCATGTGAAGAATATGTGGGTTAACTCGGCTAGATTATCATAAGTGCTAAACCCATAAGGGAACTCAGCTAGAGACTATTACATGTGCTTTTCACTTTACGATGCCCCAACTTACGATATTTCGACTTTACAATGGTGGGATAGTGACTCACATTCAGTACTGTACATTTATTGATAGGGTAGTTCTGTATTCATTGATTTACTTTTCAGTACTGGTATTTAGTTACAGTAATTATTTGTTTATTTACTTATTCAGTGATAGTAGTTACGTATTTATTTACATTTGACTTACGATATTTTCAACTCATCACAACGTAACCCCATCGTAAGTCAAGGAGCTCCTGTAGCTTAGTGGACAAAAAAGATACACTGGATGAAACTTCCATATCATCACAGTAATGATGAACAGTACTGACATGTTCTTCAAAATACGTCTGTTACATTTCAGGTCAATACCGTCAATGAATAGAGTCTAACATTCGTTACGTTTTCAGGTCAATACAGTCTAACATCCGTTGCATTTTCAGGTCAATACAGTCAATGAATACGGCTTAACGCCGCTCATGCTAGCGTGCATCCGGGGCGACGAACCAATGGTCAACATGTTACTGGACGCTGGGGCTGACGTGGACGCTGAGACGCCACCGACGGGTCCGGCCTACCTCATGGCCAACCCTGAGACGCAACACTGGACGGCGCTCACCTATGCTGCCATACACGGCCATATTAACCTGGCCAAGACCCTGCTGGAGAAGGGTGGCAATGTTGAGGGTGGCGCCAGGCTGGCTGAAGAGAAATGTACAGAAACACCACTACAGGTGAGTTGTTGGTGGTAGTAGTAATAGTGGTATTAGTAGTGGTAATAGTGGTATTAGTAGTGGTAATAGTGGTATTAGTTGTTTTAATAGTGGTTTTAGTAGTAATAATAGTGGTATTAGCAGCAGTAGTAGTGGTATTAGTAGTAGTAGTAGTAGTGATATTAGCAGTAGTAGTGGTATTAGCAGTGGTATTAGTAGTAGTAATAGTGGTATTAGCAGTAGTAGTAGTGGTATTAGTAGTAATAGTAGTGGTATTAGCAGTAGTAGTAGTGGTATTAGTAGTAGTAGTAGTAGTGGTATTAGTAGTACAGTCATACCCCGTGTTACGATGCTATCATCTTACGTTATTTTCGAGTACCGATATTTATAACGTAAAAAATTTGATTGCGATTTACGATGTTTGCTTCGTGTAACGACATTCCTACCGGACGTGTCCGCTTGGCGCCCAGCTGAGCGCGCACTCCAGGGAGCGTCAGTGTGCTATTGTTTACAAGCGAGAGCGACCACCCACCCACACCCACGCATTCATACCAGTATATTGTCATTATTCCACTGTTTTTAGTGCTTGCAACTGCTAAATAAGCTACCATGGGTCCAAGGAAAGATCCTAGTGCTAAGCCTGTGGCAAAGAGGAACAGAAATACATGTACGATAGAACTGAAGAAGGAGATAATAGAAAAATATGAAAGTGGAGTGCGTATCAGTGAGCTGGCCAGGCTGTATGGTAAACCCTTTTCTACCATTGTGGCCAAGAAAAATTCAAGTAAAATCAAGGAAGCTGTTGTTGCAAAAGGTTCATCTGTGATCACAAAACACAGACCACAAGTGCTGGAAGATGTGGAAAGGTTGTTGTTGGTGTGGATCAACGAGAAACAGTTAGCAGCAGATACTGTTTCGGAGGCAATAATATGTGAAAAAGCAAGGCAGTTGCATGATGATCTCGTTAAGAAAATGCCTGCAACGAGTGCTGAAGTGAGCGATTTAAAGCCAGCAGAGGCTGGTTTACAAATTTAAG